>JACEGR010003817.1:0-97706 GCA_014170235.1 Listronotus bonariensis | reverse complement strand
TGGCCTAATTCCAATATCCCGTATCTGAAAAAACGTAGTTTTACAGGAAATGGAAAAAACTATCTTATTCTTAAATTTTAAAGTAATTTTTATGTTTTATTGTTTAATTTAACCTTTTAAATTTTATGTAACTTATATAATGCATAGTAATCAATATTTTCAGTTTTTGTTAATATTTACCGCAGATACAGGATATTGATGCAGTTGAGTTCTCAAAAAATGGAGATACGGGATTTTAATTTTAAATAAACTTTGAATGATTTAAATAAAGTAATAAGATGAAATAAAAAACTTTAATGAAAAAAATAATTAAATGTTAAACACATCGTAATTAACATTCTGCAACAAACAAAAATAAACATTCCTAAAAATATTCTTATAGTTGGTATTTTTAAACACTTATTTATCAAAAAATATACCTTTAGGTTTGACAATACATAGCGGTATTATTCAGTAAGAATGTTATCATAAAAGGCATGGCAGTCAGCAGGAATGAATGATTTTAAATCTTTCAAATGATTAAATTTATCTATTTTAATTTTAAGTCTGTTCAAATGAAGTCTTGAAGTCACTTCAAATCCCTTTGGATTGATTCGCACATGTAGTGGCTGATATTCATGGCTAAAGTTGATTTAAAAAAAAATTGTTTTCAATTGGACAATATTTTATCGCCCTTAAATCCGTTACAGTTGGGTCATTCACCCTTGTACTAGGGCGAATACGTTTATAAACCATTTCCTTCACTGCAAAGTTTCTAAACATTGTATGGTTCAACAAAAAAGCCCTAAATGGTTGTGGTTTTGCTCTGGCTTCTTCTGTTACTCGTATGTAATCATGAGGTAAGTAAACTTTTCTGTTTTTAAGTTTTACTTCTATGAGGTGACGGACACTATCACATTCCATTTGCGTATGTCCTTTCACCAAATACTTTTGCTCAATTGTCTGCCCCCTTTTTATTGCCAGGTTTAGCAAAGCATTAGACAAGACTGCATTTCTGTTTTGGTAGCAGCATCCGTCAGACCATAATATAACTGGTAAATTAGTATCTGGGCAATTGTCTTCTATATGTTTGATTATTAAAGAGGTAAATGTAGAGGCACTTAAGTCGCCCTCCGTTTCATCCCACCAATAATTTGCCACATCATGTAATTCCAGATTATATACCGTAAAATTGTGCACGGTTAGTTTTTTCTTATAATATATAGCGCTCGCGTTAATTAGTAGACAGTTTTTTACGGCTTGCAAATCCATGGTAAAAGTATAATTTCTTAAACGGCAGGCATCCTCCTTGTCTTTTGATTTTTCTTCGCGAGCAGTATTTTTCTGATCTATATGACTAGCATAATCCTGTTCTTTTACATTTCCAACCTCGTATGAAGCACATGTATCACAGAAATCTTTCTTTGGTTTGTAAAGGCTTAAGTTCAAATCACAAAATATATTGTCAAAAATTGTAGAAGATACTTTGGCTTTATTGTTAGTTTCACAGTAGGTTAAATATTCCCTATAAAGTTGGTCATTTGACTGAATTATAGTTTCTAAATATAACTTACTACTGTTTTTGCGACAATAGTGAGATGGCATTTTGGGAAGACTTTTGAACCACGAAATAAGAATGACTCTTTTTTCTTTGTTATCTTCATGCTTTACTGTTGATTCATACATTTTACTTGTGGTATTTAGACCATGTTCTGTTTTTTTAAACCACCCATGAACCATGTCTTCATTTAACCCAAAGGTATTCAAAAACATTTTTTTGCATACCCTCTTCTTCTCATTGTTTTTATTTCTCAAGTAATACCAGTACGTTCCAGTTCTTCTGGAAGGCTCGTCTCCTTTAGATGATCTCTTTGTTGTGGTGTACTCCATGTTTCCCGTGATATAAGCCCTTTTCTCCCCCAGTCCATTTTTTCCCAAAATGTTTTAAACATGAGTTTTCTTTCGTCTTCTTCAAATGTCTTACAGAAATGTTTAGAAGATTTTTGACATACGCTTGACCTGCAAGAACCACCCATTTTTCTTTCTGGCCTGTTAATCCCGTAGGTAATACTTTACTTTCGTTTCTTTGATACCCTTCATACCTCATTCCCCTCATTATTTTGTACTTTGTTTTATTAACCAACCAGTTGGCTTTATCTGCGTCCTTCTTCCGTTTACGTGTTTTGCTAGCTTCTCCATTTTCTTCACATTGACGGTTGCTATTTAGGTCCTCATGATCAGAGTGAAAATCCGATTCTGATTGACGTATGTCTTGATCAGCAGAGTCGCCTTCATTTCTTGCGTGATTTTCCAAAGATGCGGTATCGGTATCGTTAAAGGCAAGATTCGAAAGTTCCATATTATATATGTGTTTTTTCGAAGTGCCGGGGAATCTATTTTTTTGTTTTCTGCATCTTCTGTTTCACTAAGGATCTCACTTAAAAGTTCTGCATTATCTTGAACAAAATCTGGCTCCAAATGAACTTCTGCATTATTATCAATTTCACCAATATCAATACATACATCATTTTGCAAACAGTCATTCTTCTTGTTAACGTCTTCTAAAATTGCAGTTTCTAATGAAGCAGACCAATTGTGAAGACAAGATTCAGGCCACTGTATCTAGTTATCACAAACGCAGAACACAAGCTAAGCCAACTCCAGCATAAAATTAAATTTTTAAATAACGTCGCCATAACTTGGGAAAGAAGAAAACAGCAACATGCACTAATGCAATGCAAACGTTGTCAGAAATGGGGGCACGCTACTCAAACTGTCACATGGCACCTAGGTGCCTTCACTGTGCGCAGGAACACCTAACTAAGGATTGTCACCAGCCTAATACAACTGTGTGTGCAAACTGCAATGGCACACACAAAGCTAACAATGTACTATGCCCAGTCTACGTCTACAAATTAGACAAACTACACAGTTCTAAGGTCCAGCGAGAGAACCCGCTACATCGAAGCCCCTCTACCAATACGCAACGCTTGGACAACTAGACAAAACTCGGGCAGGGCAAGTGCCCCATCTGTACCCACTACCCTCTCCCAACAGACCAAGAAAACTTTCCACCACTTGCACCCGGACGAGGAGCAGGAACAAGGCAGGCTAACAGACTATCTCAAGGCCAAGCTTATGAAGTCACTCACCGATCGGTGAGTGACTTCATAAGCTTGGTTTTGAGATAGTCTGTTAGCCTGCCTTGTTCCTGCTCCTCGTCCGGGTGCAAGTGGTGGAAAGTTTTCTTGGTCTGTTGGGAGAGGGGTAGTGGGTACAGATGGGGCACTTGCCCTGCCCGAGTTTTGTCTAGTTGTCCAAGCGTTGCGTATTGGTAGAGGGGCTTCGATGTAGCGGGTTCTCTGCTGGACCTTAGAACTGTGTAGTTTGTCTAATTTGTAGACGTAGACTGGGCATAGTACATTGTTAGCTTTGTGTGTGCCATTGCAGTTTGCACACACAGTTGTATTAGGCTGGTGACAATCCTTAGTTAGGTGTTCCTGCGCACAGTGAAGGCACCTAGGTGCCATGTGACAGTTTGAAGTAGCGTGCCCCCATTTCTGACAACGTTTGCATTGCATTAGTGCATGTTGCTGTTTTCTTCTTTCCCAAGTTATGGCGACGTTATTTAAAAATTTAATTTTTATGCTGGAGTTGGCTTAGCTTGTGTTCTGCGTTTGTAATAACTAGATACAGTGGCCTGAACCCTGTCTTCACAATTGGTCTGCTTCATTAGAAACTGCAATTTTAGAAGACGTTAACAAGAAGAATGACTGTTTGCAAAATGATGTATGTATTGATATTGGTGAAATTGATAATAATGCAGAAGTTCATTTGGAGCCAGATTTTGTTCAAGATAATGCAGAACTTTTAAGTGAGATCCTTAGTGAAACAGAAGATGCAGAAAACAAAAAAATAGATTCCCCGGCACTTCGAAAAAACACATATATAATATGGAACTTTCGAATCTTGCCTTTAACGATACCGATACCGCATCTTTGGAAAATCACGCAAGAAATGAAGGCGACTCTGCTGATCAAGACATACGTCAATCAGAATCGGATTTTCACTCTGATCATGAGGACCTAAATAGCAACCGTCAATGTGAAGAAAATGGAGAAGCTAGCAAAACACGTAAACGGAAGAAGGACGCAGATAAAGCCAACTGGTTGGTTAATAAAACAAAGTACAAAATAATGAGGGGAATGAGGTATGAAGGGTATCAAAGAAACGAAAGTAAAGTATTACCTACGGGATTAACAGGCCAGAAAGAAAAATGGGTGGTTCTTGCAGGTCAAGCGTATGTCAAAAATCTTCTAAACATTTCTGTAAGACATTTGAAGAAGACGAAAGAAAACTCATGTTTAAAACATTTTGGGAAAAAATGGACTGGGGGAGAAAAGGGCTTATATCACGGGAAACATGGAGTACACCACAACAAAGAGATCATCTAAAGGAGACGAGCCTTCCAGAAGAACTGGAACGTACTGGTATTACTTGAGAAATAAAAACAATGAGAAGAAGAGGGTATGCAAAAAATGTTTTTGAATACCTTTGGGTTAAATGAAGACATGGTTCATGGGTGGTTTAAAAAAACAGAACATGGTCTAAATACCACAAGTAAAATGTATGAATCAACAGTAAAGCATGAAGATAACAAAGAAAAAAGAGTCATTCTTATTTCGTGGTTCAAAAGTCTTCCCAAAATGCCATCTCACTATTGTCGCAAAAACAGTAGTAAGTTATATTTAGAAACTATAATTCAGTCAAATGACCAACTTTATAGGGAATATTTAACCTACTGTGAAACTAACAATAAAGCCAAAGTATCTTCTACAATTTTTGACAATATATTTTGTGATTTGAACTTAAGCCTTTACAAACCAAAGAAAGATTTCTGTGATACATGTGCTTCATACGAGGTTGGAAATGTAAAAGAACAGGATTATGCTAGTCATATAGATCAGAAAAATACTGCTCGCGAAGAAAAATCAAAAGACAAGGAGGATGCCTGCCGTTTAAGAAATTATACTTTTACCATGGATTTGCAAGCCGTAAAAAACTGTCTACTAATTAACGCGAGCGCTATATATTATAAGAAAAAACTAACCGTGCACAATTTTACGGTATATAATCTGGAATTACATGATGTGGCAAATTATTGGTGGGATGAAACGGAGGGCGACTTAAGTGCCTCTACATTTACCTCTTTAATAATCAAACATATAGAAGACAATTGCCCAGATACTAATTTACCAGTTATATTATGGTCTGACGGATGCTGCTACCAAAACAGAAATGCAGTCTTGTCTAATGCTTTGCTAAACCTGGCAATAAAAAGGGGGCAGACAATTGAGCAAAAGTATTTGGTGAAAGGACATACGCAAATGGAATGTGATAGTGTCCGTCACCTCATAGAAGTAAAACTTAAAAACAGAAAAGTTTACTTACCTCATGATTACATACGAGTAACAGAAGAAGCCAGAGCAAAACCACAACCATTTAGGGCTTTTTTGTTGAACCATACAATGTTTAGAAACTTTGCAGTGAAGGAAATGGTTTATAAACGTATTCGCCCTAGTACAAGGGTGAATGACCCAACTGTAACGGATTTAAGGGCGATAAAATATTGTCCAATTGAAAACAATTTTTTTTTAAATCAACTTTAGCCATGAATATCAGCCACTACATGTGCGAATCAATCCAAAGGGATTTGAAGTGACTTCAAGACTTCATTTGAACAGACTTAAAATTAAAATAGATAAATTTAATCATTTGAAAGATTTAAAATCATTCATTCCTGCTGACTGCCATGCCTTTTATGATAACATTCTTACTGAATAATACCGCTATGTATTGTCAAACCTAAAGGTATATTTTTTGATAAATAAGTGTTTAAAAATACCAACTATAAGAATATTTTTAGGAATGTTTATTTTTGTTTGTTGCAGAATGTTAATTACGATGTGTTTAACATTTAATTATTTTTTTCATTAAAGTTTTTTATTTCATCTTATTACTTTATTTAAATCATTCAAAGTTTATTTAAAATTAAAATCCCGTATCTCCATTTTTTGAGAACTCAACTGCATCAATATCCTGTATCTGCGGTAAATATTAACAAAAACTGAAAATATTGATTACTATGCATTATATAAGTTACATAAAATTTAAAAGGTTAAATTAAACAATAAAACATAAAAATTACTTTAAAATTTAAGAATAAGATAGTTTTTTCCATTTCCTGTAAAACTACGTTTTTTCAGATACGGGATATTGGAATTAGGCCATCGTTATACACTTTGTATGTGTCCCAAATTCGAACCTCTCTGGAATATTGTTCTCATATCTGGGGAATGGCATCCCCTACAACCCTCAGCATTCTTGATGCCATTCAAAGGAGGGCTGTTCGTCTTATTAAAGATCCTTTACTTACTAAAAGACTTCCTTCTCTTGCCCATCGTCGAGCTGTGGGAGATCTATCGCTCTTCTATAAATACTTTTACAGCTTCTGCTCCGACGAATTATCCAGTATAGTCCCTCCTCTTGCAGCACCCAACAGAGAAACTCGTGGTGCCGCACGTATGCATCCCTATACGGTCCAATTGGATAGGCCCCGAACTTCCCATTTCGTTCGTTCTTTTATCCCTAGAGTTTCTAGACTGTGGAACCTACTGTCAGCGGAGGTCTTTCCTTCCCCCCAAATCTTCAAGTTCTTAAGTCCCGTGTTAACAAACTTTCTCTTACCCTGTTTAAGATACCCACGGTACGTTAGTATTTAGGCTTTCAGCCTTCGTGGATTGTCCAAAGATAAAAAAAAATTACTTTTTTTGAAAAATGAAATTTATGGTCCATTTGTCCTCTTGTTAAGTCCATCCGTGGACAGTCTGTATATAAATAGATTTTTGTAAAATTCACTTTGTCATGTCAAGTATTTTAGTTTTAAGTGCAAAACATGTTTTGCATTTTTTTTTCTTTTATGCTTTAATTTTAAATTTTGACATAAAACACCCGATTACATCTAAATAAGAAGTACGGGGTGGAATTTTTGTGCATATATCAAAATAATTAAAATACTTTTTGGTTTAAACCTATTTACATTTTTTTAGAACTAGAAAACATATTTATACTTATACTGAGAAATACGACACACCATTTTTAAATCCTATTATATTTGAATAAAAAGTTCGGGGTTTTATCGTTGTGCATATATTACCTAAAAAATCCAATTTTTGGTTTAAACTTTTTTACATTTTATTTTTAAACTGGAAAACATATTTATATTTATACACGGTAATACGACACACCATTTAAAAAACGAATATATTTGAATAAAATGTTCGGAGTATAATCCTTGTGCATAAATCAATTTAAAAATTCCACTTTTTATATGTATTCACTCAGCTTTAACAATTTAAGCTGCCATTCTTACTTCCTAAATCTTATATAAAAATTTATATAATAAAAATTTGCGTGCATGCTGAAAAATAAAAATTCCAAAGTAATAAAAAATAAGTTTCGAGCTTGCCGAAGTTTTTTGTAAACGATTGTGTACTAACAAGAAAAAATTAGGTCACATTGACATTGTGATTTTCTTACCACGTTTATAAAATTATTACATGAAGTTTACTTAATACTGTGGTTTTCTTTTATTATTAATAATTTAAAATGATATTTTAAAAGAAGGTGTTTATACCAGGTACGCTCAAAAACAAATAATAAAATTCAAATATTTAAAAAACTATAGGAGATCATGATACTATATTATATATATATATATATATATATATATATATATATATATATATATATATATATATATATATATATATATATATATATATATATTTGTTATTGCAGTAACAAATATATATATATATATATATATATATATATATATATATATATATTTGTTATTGCAGTAACAAGGACTTTTATTTTATAAAAAAATAAACAGGGTGTTCCATAAGAAAAACATCAAGTTGGCATCGAAACTTCTTGACGCAACCCTGTTTTTGCTTTTTCTCATATTAAAGGATACATAGGGTAAAATCAAAAACGACAATTTTTTAATTTCCCCTCGTATCTGTTAGATAAATAATTTTACTAAAATTCTGACTACGCCATTTTAGGTTTTTTTTATTATTTGGACAAACCACAAAGGCTAAAAGCCTAAATACTAACGTACCGTGGGTGTCTTAAGCGAGGTAAGAGGGAGTTTGTTGACACGAGACTTAAATACTTGAAGATTTGGGGGAAGGAAAGACCTCCGCGGGCAGCAGGTTTCACAGCCTAGAAACTCTAGAGATAAAAGAACGAACAAAGTGGGAAGTTCGGGGCCTGTATAGTTGGACCGTATAGGGATGCATACGCGCAGAACCACGAGTTTCTCTGTTGGGAACCGTAAGTGGAGGAACAATACTTCAGAGCAGAAGCCATGAAAGTACCTATAAAAAGCGATAAATCCCCCACAACTCGACGATGTGCAAGAGAGGAAAGCCTTTCTGTAAGTGACGGATCATTAATGAGACGAATAGCTCTTCTTTGAATAGAATCAAGAATGCTTAGAGTTGTGGGGGACGCCATGCCCCAGATATGAGAACAATATTCCAAGGGAGGTCGGATTTGGGACACATATAAAGTGTATAAATTAGAAGGGGAAAAATACTTTTGGCTCGAAAGAGAAACCCAAGCTTTTTGAAGCTGCCGTGGCTATAGATACAATGTGTTTATGCCAGTTAAGGTTACTTTCAAATGTGACGCCCACAAGATTAAAGGTGTCTTTGCTCTGTAAAACTTGGCCGCTCATAAGTAGAGGATGAGTATTTGATGACTCTTTTCGCGACAAGGAACATGATTGTGTTTTGGATGCATTAAAATGGACGAGATTTTTAGCGCCCCAATCCAATATTAAATTAAGGTCCTGCGAAAAAGATATCTGCATCGCTCTGCGTTTGTTTTCCAAGTCAGGTTTAGTAATGGGTTTAGGAACCTGAAAACTGGAGTGAAGGGTACTATCGTCGGCGAAACTATGAAGGTCCTAGGTCCAGTAATAACTCAGATAGCGCATAAAAACGTCCAATTTTGCCCACCCTATACATACAGGGTTTTTATTTACATTTTGCCACCCACTTTTAACTATAACCAAAGAGGATGGAAACAAACATCTTGTATAAAATTTCATGCTTTTTATTTTATTTTCTTTTGAGCAAAACAAAAGAAACAAATGAACATCAAAAACTTTAGAAAAATGAAGATGTTAACGTTTTTTAATAGAACGCCCTGTATATTATTTTACAATTAAAATGGTATTTTAAGAAGTTTTACAAAAAAACCATTTGATTTATCTATCTTTAATAGTTGGGGAAATATGACAATGCAAATTCAAATACAATTTCCATTATATCTACAGTCTTAGCTTAGTGCCGTGCGTGGGTAGGTATAATGGAAATAATATCTACTATTTTTGAGATTTAAGTGGTCATATTTTAAAAACTATTAAAATTAGCTCGCACAAAGCTAAGACTGTAGATACTATGAAAAAATATATTTGAATTTGCATTGTCACATTTCCGAAACTAATAAAGATAGATATATTAAATGTGGCATTATTGTATAGCTTTTTTAAAGACCTGTTTTATTTTATAAACGAATTAATTTAAAAAGTAAAACTTTGGGATATGAAATTGATGCACAAATACTATATTTTATAGTGAAATTCACAGATGAAAATTTTAAGATGGTGGCTGGGCGCCATCTTGAAAAAACGTTAAATGGAAACGTGGGTCTTGTAGCACATTGTTTTAAAGCTCCTGACGAGAACTTTATAACCCTAAAATATAAAGTCAATATCTTCACCTACTACAAAATAGCGGTACCTAAATTACCTAAATACCGGATTTGGAAGGCCATATTTCCAAAACTAATAAAGTTAGATGTACCTAATATGGTGTATTCCTAAAGTTTTTTTAATATCTTTTAAAATTGTGATACTGCTAATATTATATAATTAATATATTAATACGGTAGAAATGAAAGTATAAATTGTTTTAATAAAGCACCCTGTATATTTATTCGCCATTAAAAAGATATTTAAAAAAGCTTTAGGAAAATACTAGATTAGGTACATCTAACTTTATTAGTTTCAGAAATATGGCCTTCAAAATCAGGTATTAAGGTAATTTTTAAAGTTCCGCCATTTTGTATTAGGTGAACATATTGACTTTAAATTTTATACTTATAAAGTACCCATCAAAAGCTTTTAAATGATGTATCTAAATACCCATTTTTCCATTTTATTTTCCCAAGATGACGTCCAACCCCCATCTTAAAATTTCCAACTGTCAATTCCACTCTAAAATATAGTATTTATGTATCAATTTCAATTCCAAAGTTTTATTTTTTTTTAATTAATCCTATTACAAAATAACAAGGGGGGTCATTAATGAAATGGTTATAGGTTATGTATAAATTGTTCCTATTAAAAAGATTACCTTTTTATATTTTCTGAGTTTTTCAGGTTTATTTGTTAATTTTGTTATGCTCAAAGAATAATAGATACAAATCTGGGAAACTTTGGTGCAGAAAAATATTTGATATCCTTTTTCTTTATTATTGTAAGTGGGTGAAAAAATATAAGTCCAAAACTTATACATATGTTTTAAGTGGTATTAATTTTTTTCGAGTAGACTTAAATAAAACAAAAATACATGCAATTTTTTATAATCCATTTTAGCAAAAGCCTTAAAATAAGTCCTTAAATATATTTTTAATAAAGGCAAAAATATTTACACAAAAAAAAGATGATCATAAAAATGTACGTCTCAAAATAGGTTAAGTTTTAAAAAATTTTTAAATAAAACGAGATAATAAAATTAATTAACATGGTTAATTTAACAGTTACCATGCTTTACAAAAAAAAACAGTTTTTTTTTAAATTTTGTCATGAATAGAAAATTTAATAAAATATATCGCCTTTTAACTTTCCTAATAAGCCAACATCAAAGTACGCTGTTCTTTATGTATTAAATTTTATCAAGATGAAAACTTTTAAGAATTTACTTAAACATTCTGTTCTTTTAAAGTAAGGTAAGCATGTACTCGTGTATGATCTATTTTTCTTTAAGGTATATTTTAATTTAAGAATCCAAACAAAAAGATGTATTTCACAGTATTGTATTTCAATTTATGTTCTGTTAATAGGACTAAAACCCTTCTCTGATCTTAGGGTATGCAGGCAATTCGGATTTCGTCACAAGAGATCTACAGCAGATCTTCTTTCCGTAAGTAATCGAATGCATGCTGAACCGAGTAGGCTGCAATAGATTGAGGTCCTGTGAATTTTAAAAAAGCCAAATCATTTGTTAAACTTATAGTGAAAAAACACTGTTTGGCAGTTTTAGGATTGTCGGACCGATAACCCTAAAATTGCAAATAAGCTTTATTGTTGTAAATAATAGAAATTAAGTTCTATAAATACTTAGTGTAATAGTAAACAGTATATGTCCTCACCAGGGGGCAGTGACCTGCCCAGCCCTCCAAACAGCGTAAAAAGCACTGATAGCGTTCGCTCCAATAAATCCTCTAAAAATGTTTCCGCAAAAACCCTTATGAACTTCTTGAAAAATAATAAAAATTGTAGTACGTGTAGAGAATTTGTAGCACTAATTAATAACACTAGAGGCAAAGAAAATTTACAACTAAACCGCGATCGAGCATCAAAACATATTCAAAATCAACATAGCGGTGAGTTCCTACTGACTAATAAAAACAGTTCGAAAACTCTAGAGAACAAAAATCGCACAGCCCAACAAAAGAATTCCAAACTCGCCAAAAATGCTGACGTAGCAGACAGCGAGGCGACGTTTCTCCCTACCCCAAATCATACGAACAGCACGTTCGACGCCGTCACATCTAATCCTGTGGTGCACCCACCATCTTGTCAAGAATCATTGAATTATTTTAAAATTCCTGCAGTAACTACATCAACTATATTGGAGAAAATGGAACAATCAGTTCCTGTGACTATTCTAGTAACAACTACAGCTACAACCAGTAGCCAAATCACTACTACAGCATCTTCCAATGCCACCACAGTCACTTCAGTTTACTCTCTTAAACCTGGCACCAGCCAAGCTTTCTTTAGCTGCTACGAGGACGAGCTAAAAAATCCCGATCGCGTCAGGATCATTGAAAATACACTTCTTAGACCATCTGGCCAACATACAGAGCCTAAATTTATAAAACCCATCCCACAACCCTTAAATCTCCAGTCTACGTCTACCCAACCACCCTTAGTCGCAGACAGAAAAAGAAAAACCAGTATCAACACCGATGACGAGCAAATCAAAGAGCATAACGATGATGGGTCAAATAAAAAGAGCAACCTTAACCCTAGTGCCAAATTCACAAAGCAATCTGTGGTCTCTAAAATATTGAGCAGACCAATCTATAGCCCAGTTGTAACTGTATCTAATAGATATGAAGCGCTACAAAACAAAAACGACGAGGAAATTGAAAATATGGACACCGAAACATATGAAACAAACGAAGCAACACATACCAGTACCCAAGCTGACAACATCACTAAAATACCCACTACCACCATCACGGAAAAGCCAAAGATACACCCACCCAAAAACGACATCACTGATAAGACTCAAAAATCAATCCAAAAAGAACCCAAAAACAAGAAGCCAGAAAAACCTCCTCCAATTATTCTAGATGGTAAAACTTCGAGTAGTGCAGACCTTGAACTACTTAAAAAGAATTCAGCCATCATTGTAAGCTGGGATACATTTTACGTTTTACCAAAAACAACACAGTACTTAATATCACGGACCAAAGAGAATATAAAACCTATGTTAAACTATTAGAAGAAAAGGAAGAAAATCGCTTTTTTACTTACTCTACCAAAGACCAAAAAACACACGCTTTTGTAATTAAGGGTCTAGACCACAAACCCACCATAAATGACATTAAAGATGAATTAACACACGACCACAACATTGACGTAAAAGAAATATATATTATGAAGACAAGATTCAGGCCACTGTATCTAGTTATTACAAACGCAGAACACAAGCTAAGCCAACTCCAGCATAAAATTAAATTTTTAAATAACGTCGCCATAACTTGGGAAAGAAGAAAACAGCAACATGCACTAATGCAATGCAAACGTTGTCAGAAATGGGGGCACGCTACTTCAAACTGTCACATGGCACCTAGGTGCCTTCACTGTGCGCAGAAACACCTAACTAAGGATTGTCACCAGCCTAATACAACTGTGTGTGCAAACTGCAATGGCACACACAAAGCTAACAATGTACTATGCCCAGTCTACGTCTACAAATTAGACAAACTACACAGTTCTAAGGTCCAGCAGAGAACCCGCTACATCGAAGCCCCTCTACCAATACGCAACGCTTGGACAACTAGACAAAACTCGGGCAGGGCAAGTGCCCCATCTGTACCCACTACCCCTCTCCCAACAGACCAAGAAAACTTTCCACCACTTGCACCCGGACGAGGAGCAGGAACAAGGCAGGCTAACAGACTATCTCAAAACCAAGCTTATGAACAATCACAATCGGTAAGTGACTTCACTAATGCCTTCCGAGATATCAAAAACGCAAATGTTAATTTTACAGAGGTTATAAGATTTATTACAGATTTTATCAAAGCTCTAAAAGGGGCAGAATCTAAGATGGAGCGTGGAATGTTAATTCTAGAATTTGTAACTGAGAAACTGCATCTTTATGACATTTAAAAACGCAAAACTAGCTCTCTGGAACGCCAATGGGCTACGTAATAAACTAGGGGAAACAATAAATTTTATACTGTCACATAACATTGACATTATGATTATAACAGAAACTAAACTTGATCAAAACTTTGTCTTAAAACTACGTAACTATAGTATTTATAGGTCTGACCGAAATAACAGAGGAGGGGGCGTTGCTCTCATTATCAAGCACTCTATTCCTCATGCCTTAAATACCACACCTCCTTCGGCAATAGAGAGTGTATCCATAAGACTCCTGAATGGGGTGCTTGTTAGTGGTGGCTACGCCCCCCAAATGTGCATCTCATCGCCCAAGACCTTGATGCTTTCTTTCCTCCAAACTCCAGAGCTCTTTTACTTGGTGATCTTAATGCACGACACACAATGTGGCACAATCGCCGAAACAACAGACATGGGGGCTTGTTGTTTGACTATGTCACAGATGAAAACCTCCAGATACTTGCTCCAACTACCCCAACCCACTACCCCTCCAATAATACGTCCCCCTCATGTATTGACATTGTTGTCAATAAGGGTATTCTAAACCTGTCCGACCCAGTTACTCGTAAATGAACTGTCATCCGACCACTTACCTGTGTTGCTTGAAATGCAAGCAGCGGTACAACACGAAACAGGGCCAGCGACATTCATATACAAAAATTGCAACTGGAGGGCTTTCAGAGAACTCGTCAAAAGAGATACCAATATCGACGACAATATTAATAATCCAGAAGAATTAGAATTGGCGTTATCAAAGTGGACCACCATTATACAGAACGCCAGAGATAAAGTGGCGCGAAAAGTGCCTCTGAAAGCAAAGGAAGACCGGCTTCCCCGTGACATACTAAACATCATTGCATATAAAAACAACGTCAGGCGTCGCTGGCAACGTTTTAGGCAAAGAGAAGATTACAACCACTCTATGGCTCTTCAAACACAAATTGCCTCCAAGATAAGAGAGTATAAAAACAGTTCCTGGTCTGCTACACTTAGAGGGCTATCGGTGCAAAATAACTCACTGTGGAGACTTACAAGGAGACTGAAGAATAAATATAATAAAATTCCTACTCTCCGAAATGCAACAGTTCAATCTGCATTAGAAAAGGCCAACGTCCTGGCAGACCACCTAGCAGAAGTATGTAGTTGCCCGCCGGATGCAAAGGAGGAGCAACGCAACATCTCTAGAATAGCCAGCGAGATTACTGCTCAGAAATATCCCATTCCTCCTCGCGTTCTCGCACGTCTTATTCTTAGACCAAAAGAAATCATACAAATAATCAAACGCCTACCTAACAATAAGGCTCCTGGACCAGACGAAATATCAAATATACTCCATAAAAATTTGCCAATGAAAGCCATAGTACAATACACACACCTAATAAATAAAACTATAATTTTACAGCATTTTCCAGAGGCTTGGAAAAAAGCTATAGTAGTGCCAATACTAAAGCCGGGCAAAGATCCTTCCAACCCAAATTCCTACAGGCCCATTGCGCTATTAGATGCACCTTCAAAAGTGGCCGAGAGGGCTATTCTTACTAGAATTAAAGGATTCAATCTAAAGCTACCACCAGAGCAGTTCGGGTTTACTGAAGGACTGCAACCAGCTCTACAGTTAGCAAGAGTGGTACAGGATGCCCAAAACGCAAATAACCTACGAATGAACACAGTACTGCTTCTTTTAGACATCAAAAGAGCTTTTGACACTGTTTGGCATTCCGGGCTGCTTTACAAGCTTCTGGTTGTGCATAATCTACCATTATTTATTATTTCTCTTATACACTCCTATATCAATGGAAGGAAAATACAGGTTAGGGTGGAGGGCACCTTGTCGGAACCTAGACAGCTCTCTGCTGGAGTCCCCCAGGGCACCGTCCTCTCTCCTACCCTTTATAACCTATACATGGCTGACATACCATCTTACCCAAATACCCAGCTTGCCTTGTTTGCAGATGATACTCTCATTTATGTACGATCATTCTACGCCCAAGTAGCCAAACGCCACGTTCAAATGCACATCAACAACCTTAAGCCATACTATGACAGGTGGAAAGTCTTGATAAATGCTGATAAGACGGTCTGCACTGTAGTGACCAAAAAGTTTACTAACCATCGCATTATAGAACCCATTGTTATAGACAGAACACCTATCATACCATATAAAAAGGCCAAGTACCTGGGCGTGACAATAGACGAAAGATTGTCATTTAAACCACACACCACAGCGACTCTAAGAAAAGTATTTTCGGCCACACAAAGCCTATACCCTCTTTTTGTCGCCTAGGTCACATCTATCTCCAGCTAATAAACTCCTTATATACAAACAAATAATTAGACCAGCGGTGTGCTATGCAGCTCCAGTATGGTGTTCTATGTCCTCAACACAGTTCTCGAGACTACAAATCTATCAAAATAAAATTCTCAGAGGGGTGACATCCTCCGGGCGATACACCAGAATACAGGAACTACATGAGATGACCAACACAGAAAGAATACAAGAATATGTCCACGCAATAAGTGACAAATTTTTCAGAAATAAAATTCATGCATCTACGCTTACCACACATCTAACCGATAGTCGGTTTGACGGGGAACATGTCACTAAACATAAACCAATCTACCATAAACTACCCCTTTACTATGAACCTCTTTAAATTTTAAGTAAGTTAAACTAATACTGCACAAACTCTAGTTAAAAGAAAATACTAACAAGAATTCGCCCTTTCTAAGGTCGTTAAACCTTCTACGTTCCTTAAATATAAAGCTGGTTTTTTCACATTTTTCCAGTAATGTCATAAAGAGCAGCATCCTATTTTAAATTGCAAAATCTCTTTTAAATGTTTTTTTTTAAACTTAGGTTAAGAATAAATCTCGGAAGACCACTGTGAGGTTACTTGCCGGAAAGTGGTTACATCAAACAAATTCTATTTAAAATAAGCAGTTTTACCCCTTGGCAAACATCCTGCCCGCGACTCCGGTCGTTTTTGCTCCTCTGTCTATGTGCTAGCTGCATAGCTCAGCGTGAAGTATTTATGTATTGTAAATATTGCTTATTATTGTTAAAACATTTATGTAATAAAGATTTTTAAAAAGAAAGAAGATCTTCTTTCCTTCCTTTCACACAACTGGAACAAGTCTCTTGAATTTCTAGGTGAGTCCCAGATCGTTGCTCTTGATATATCTAAAGCTTTCGACCAAGTCTGGCATGACGCACTTCCTAATAAACTTCCTTCCTATGGTCTTCCAACTAAACTCTGCTCCTGGCTCTCCAGTTATCTTTCTAATCGACGTATATCAGTCATTGTTGTTGGCCACTCTTCAAGCTTTCACGAAATTAATGCTGGAGTGCCTCAGGGTTCAGTACTAGCACCAACTTTGTTTCTTCTTCACATCAACGACCTTCTTTCTTCCACAACCAATCCCATTCATAGTTATGCTGACGATGGTACCCTTCACTTCACTTTTCAGGTTCCCAAGCCAATCTCTCAACCCGACTTGGAAGGCAAACGCAGGGCTATGCAGATATCTCTTTCACAGGATCTCAATTTGATATTGCATTGGGGCGCCAAAAATCTCGTTCAATTCAATGCATCCAAAACCTAATCATGTTCCTTGTCGCGAAATAAATCATTAAACACTCACCCTTTGCTTATGAGTGGCCAGGTTTTGCAAAGCAGGGACACATTTAACCTTGTGGGCGTCATATTTGAAAATTACCTTAACCGGTATAAACACATTGGATTTCTTTTCCGAGCCAAAGTATGTGTCCCAAATTCGACCCTCTCTGGAATATTGTTCTCATGTCTGGGAAATGGCATCCCCTACAACCCTCAGCTTCTTGATCCAATTCAAAGAAGGGCTGTTCGCCTTATTAATGATCCTTTACTGACTCAAAGACTTCCTTCTCTTGCCCATCGTCGAGCTGTGGGAGATCTATCGCTCTTCTATACATACTTTTACGGCTTCTGCTCCGACGAATTATCCAGTATAGTCCCTCCTCTTGCAGCTCCCAACAGAGAAACTCGTGGTGCCGCACGTATGCATCCCTATACGGTCCAATTGGACAGGCCCCGAACTTCCCATTTCGTTCGTTCTTTTATCCCTAGAGTTTCTAGACTGTGGAACCTACTGCCAGCGGAGGTCTTTCCTTGCCCCTCAAATCTTCAAGTTTTTAAGTCCTGTGTTAACAAACTTCCTCTTACTCTGCTTAAGACACCCACGGTACGTTAGTATTTAGGCTTTCAGCCTTCGTGGATTGTCCAAAGATAAAAAAATGCAAACTATGCATCACCCTTCCGCGGGCTGTAAAATTACCTCTATTAATCACCAAAGGCCTAAGGATATTAGCAGCATTAAAAAGTGATAAATATTTATCGTTATATAGACAGGAATCTTAAAAAAAGTCAAGAGTAGAGAAAAAGTAAATTTAATTGTAAAAATCGCAAATTCAGTTCCTAAATTTAGAATGTTGGTACTTCTTTGTACTAATTTTGACGAATTTTGGTGAAATCGGTTTCAAAAAATTGATCCTAATTTTTGTATTTATTTTGAAAGAAGCATGATGCCATATCACCGCAACTGACAGGAATAAAAAAAAACAGAATATCAGATCGTAATAAAGTTGATACAGGCAATTAATTACAATAATAAAAATTGGAGTGATCCATTTAAAGTTTTAAAATTTTCTAACCTAGGAAATAAACTATAAACTTGGCAACTATGCAAATGTATTATTTGAATTCTTCATTTTTAGTTAACCACTCGCACTAAATTTGTTCAGTTCAAAAACTAAGACGTTTAGAACATATGCTTATATGAAGTTTTTTTTTGTAGGTAATTTGATTAAAATTGATTAAAACTTTGATGTCTATTGGTGCCTAAACGGTGAGGTTTATCGCCTTTAATAAAGAGCACCTTATTTTTTAGGTTTTTGATTGTCTATAAAATGGCACACCCAGCTTTGCGATATCCTTATTTTGTCAAGTAGAATCACCCCCTTAAGTTTCGTGATCGATTTTTGAATCACCCTATATGTATATAAAAGTTTGCTAGTCATTTCCTTAGTATCCAGTATAGCACAAAATACAAGTGTGTTACCAAATTCTGAAATAAATTTAATTTAAATTCGAATAAAATGACTTAAAAGAGTCAAACTGTAATTTATTCAATAAAAGAAAACTTTAGCCTTTTGATCCAAATAAAATAAAAAAGGCCAAAGCTGAACCTTAAAAAAGGTAAAATGTGAGGAAAAATATAGTAAAATGAAACCCATTGGCAAAGGTAAAGAATATAACAAAAAAATTAAAAAATTACGGGAGACCTATGGTCGGAGAGGGGAGGGAGGGGCTAAGGCTTAAAAACTTTTTTTTCGATTGCCGGCAAAACTACAAGTCCTATGGAAAAAAGTTATAGATAGTAAAAAGAACTGCAGCTTTTGTATTTACACATTTTTTTTTACATAACATTAAATAATCAAGTTTTTTTTTATATTTATCTTTACCATTTTTTATTTTTATAAAGAGACTTGGTAGAAAAATCAGAAAAGGTAAATTATCTCAGCAACCGTCAAATAAATATAAAACCAAATTTAGTGCGAGAGGTGAGTTAAACTTGAAAAATTTAAATAATATATTTGCATAGTTGCCAAGTTTCTATTTTTTTCTACGTTAAAGAATTTTAAAATTAAATATTAAGTGGAATACCCCAATTTTTATTATTGTAATCAATTGCCTATATTAACTTTATTATGATCTAATATTATTGTTTTTTTACTCCTGTCAGTTTCGAATTCTTTCAAAATGAATACAAACGTTTTTTTAAAACCGATCAAACCAAAATTTGTTAAAATTTGTACAGAGGAGTAACTGGACATTCTAAATTAAAAAATTGCATTTTCGATGTTTGACAATTAAATTTTGTTATTTCCCATTCTTTACTTTTTTTTTAAGAATCTTGGAACAATGGCAAAATTGCAATTTATGAATTTATAATGTCCCGTTCCTCCCTGTGCTAATCTTGACGAATTTTGGTAGGATTGTTTTTAGATTATTGACCACACCCAGTCGTTTTTGTATTCTTTTTTATTTTTGAACAAACCACGAAGACTAAAAGCCTAAATACTAACGTACCGTGGGTGTCTTAAGCGAGGTAAGAGGGTGTTTGTTGACACAGGACTTAAATACTTGAAGATTTGGGGGAAAGGAAAGACCTCCGCGGGCAGCAGGTTCCACATTCTAGAAACTCTAGGGATAAAAGAACGAAGAAAGTGGAAAGTTCGGGGCCTGTCCAGTTGGACGGTATAGGGAAGCATACGCGCGGAACCACGAGTTTCTCTGTTGGGAACCGTGAGTGGAGGAACTATACTGGACAATTCTTCAGAGCAGAAGCCATGGAAGTATCTATAAAAAGGCGATAAATTCCCCACAGCCCCACGATGGGCAAGAGAGGGAAGCCTTTCTGTAATTACTTAGAAAGAAGCAAAATGTCATATCTTCAAAATTGACAGAAATAAAATTGATTACAAAAATTAAATAAGGGTATTTCATTTAAAATTTTAAATTTTCCCAACCCAAAGAAAAAACCTATAAACATGCCAACCTTTCAAATATAACTTTTAAATTCTTCATGTTCAGTTACCTCTTTGCACAAAATTTGGTTCATTTATATTTGACACTTGCTAAGTCCACCGTTTCGGTTTTTCTAGTAACCCTGTATATGTATGGGAAATTTGGTGAAGTAAGCTTTGTATGACCTAAATACACCGTAATTTTTCAAATTTTAAAAATATTTATTTTTTCTTATATTTTGGCTTAATATTTAAAAAAGTACCAATACCTAAAAAATCGTGACAAAATATCGGCATTTTAAAAAAGTTTGGTTGGCTTTTTGTTCGTTGAAATCTCTACTGATGTAAAATAAATATATCTACATTACTATACTAAATGTTCTCAGAGAATGCAAAAACTCTAATTCGATTTTTGCTTTTAATCATTATTAGACTATGGTCAATATTTAAAAAAAAATGTGCCTTCAACAAAAATAAGCCTCGTCTACAGGGTGATCATTTGTAGGTCGGCACTATTGCGAACTTCTTTATTATCGAGATACGAACTCGGGTAAATTAGCAAAGTAGTGGCATTTTTTCCGTTGATTAACGTGCTGCTAACAAAAAACAATTTAACATCGGGTTTTCAATTGTTTTCATTTCAATTTCAATTATTTGCAAAAAAATACTTTTTTAAATGGAACATCCTGTATATTTTATGATCATTTGAAAGATCTATCAAAGACCCTTAAAACAAGTCCTCTTGTGTATCCAATTTTTAATAGTTTTGAAAATATTGTCCTTCTCGGGAATTTTAAAGCTAACCGGCATTTTTGAAATGGAACACCCTGTATATTGCATCATTATTAAGTAGATATTTTAAAGAGTTTTAGAAAAAACACCTTTGATATGTCTAGGTCATAGTTTTAAAAGTATGGCCATCCAAATCTGAAAATTACATATGGTAAATTTTCATTATCTCCCCAGGTCCAAGCTATTACTAAGTTTAGTGTCAAAGATAAAATAGACATAATATTATCTTCTATTTTTTAGAATTAAATGGCCATATTTTCAAAACTATAAGAGACCGACATATCAAATATGGTATTTTCTTAAAGCTCTTTAAAATATCTGTTTAAAGGTGATGCAATATACAGAGTGTTTTATTTAAAAATGCCAGTTTACTATCTAATTTCCGAGGATGCCCATATTTTCGAAACTAAAATAAATTTCCTTTCTACTTCTTGTCTTTACTCTGTATCGTTCTTTTTAAATAGTTCGTAAATCTTCGGCAGTGGAAAACTTATGGACTACTGGGTCTAAAAACGTTGGGTTCTTGTGGAAAAATGCACACTTTAGGGAAAAATGCACTTGCTATTTCTTAAAATATATATTTGTTTTTTTTGCTTGTTTCATTTATTTGGTATATTCACTCAGATTTTAATGAGTCCAAGTCCAATAAATTTCCGGATTTTAATAGTTTATCTTTTGCTTAATTAAAATGTATCTAGCCTTTCTCTATTTTGTATAAAAATTATAACGAAGAAAAAACAGCGACAAGATTTGCGTATAAAAGGAGAGAGTTAGCGGGATAATATATAATATAATATTATAAATCCCTTTAAATTAGCAACAGTTGAAATTAAGTGGTGTTTTAGATTGCATGCCTTTGATGAAAAACATAATTAGTGAGTTCAAACCTTGTCTAAATGTTAAAGTTTAAACAAAATACAATATAAATTTAGCTGTAATATTTTTTTGCTGGCTATATATTAAGTAGTATAGTAGATTGGAACTTTGTAATTAAAGAAAAAAATAATATACCTACTAGTTTATATTTATATACTTCCTCTAGACTTATCTCTGTTTGGAGATGGGATTTAAATTCCCAAACTGGAGGTACAGTAATTACTGGGATCCATACTCTAAACAACAGATGTAAAAAATATATACAGGGTATTAATTTGAAAACTTCTCACTACGGATTTATCGAAAACCACTGATTAAAAGAAAAAACGCCAAAATACGTCAAAAGGTTTGTCAAGGGGGACAACTGTCTAACCTAAAATTACTTCACCACTATCTGCCCCCAGGGCCATCCCCTTAAAAATTTTAAATGGCAAGGGGTATCAAGTAATAGCTTGTTTAAAAGGCCTTTCGAAGTCTTTTATTTTGACGTTTGATTTTTTTAAATCGGTCGATTCGTTTTCGAGAAAATTAGAAAAATCTTTGTTTATCTTAATTTGTTCAGATAGAAAACAAAAACATGAAAATATCAGTTTTTATTTCAATAAGTGTTCAAAATGCTGCCCGTTTTGGGCCAAACAATGATATAGGCGATGTTAAAATTCCTGACGGACATTTTCAAAAACATGTTGTGGGATATCATGGCAGCTTTCGATGATGCGTTGACGAAGTTCATCCAAACTTTCAGGTTGGGGAGTAAACACAATAGATTTCAAATGACCCCATAGAAAAAAGTCTAACGGCGAAATATTAGGAGATCTAGCAGGCCATTCTATAGGCCCCCTTCGCCCTATCCATTTATTTGGAAACTCGTTGTCTAGCCATTGCCGAACGAGAAGAACATAGTGAGGAGGAGCGCCGTCTTGCTGGAAATATATTTCAGCCTCATCAAGTATAGGGTTTTCATCCTCATCGATTTGGTTGTCAATGGATTCAGTGATAAACGGATTGATGGTATTTTCCAACATATCCAAATAAATGTCTCCATTTAAATTTCCATTAATAAATAACGGCCCAATCACTTTATTTCCTAAAATTCCTGCCCATACATTAATTTTTTGAGGGTACTGGGTATGCCCTTCTACAAATGCATGAGGATTTTCATTGCTCCAATATCTACAGTTATGCCTATTAACAAATCCATTTAGATAAAATTTGCATTCATTGCTGAAGCAGATATTCTTTACATGAATAGTATTATCATTGATCGCTACAGTCATTTTTTCACAAAACTCAACTCGCCTATCGAAATCGTCTTTGGTTAACTCTTGCAATATTTTCATTTTGAATGGATAAAATTTATGAAGGTTGGTAACTGTATCAACAGAGCCTAATGAAATACCAGTGGCAGCAACAATTTTGCGTAATGAAGTATTAGGATTTATTCCAAAATGACCCAAAACTTCAACTTGAGCTGCTTCATCCAAAATCCGCCGATTATTACGTTTTTATTTGCAACAGATCCAGTTTCAGTAAATTTAGTAACAAGGTCCAAAACATACCTATGCGAAGTTATCTTCTCCGGATGTCTGGCGTTAAACGTGACGGCAGTTTGCCGAGCACATTGATTTTGGGCACCATAAATTAGAATAATTTCCACTCTTTCGGCTAGTGTGTAAACCATTTTGGTATTAAAATCTTCAATTCACCAAATAAATTTTCACTATTCCAAGATTGTCACAAATGTAACTGACGGCAAATTAAATTCTTTATTTTCCTTAGCAACTATAAATAACTAAGCAGGTATAACAATAAATACAGTTCGCCCAGGATATCTGTGTTGATGAAAAGAATGCGGAAAAAATTCAGGTTGTTATTTAGTTTTTTCCACGTCTAATCTTCGGAATTGCTGTTTATGTTGGTAGTTTCCGTTTTAAATTATAAGCGAATTGTAGATTTGGCAAACCCTAATGAGCAACATTTTGAACACTTATTGAAATAAAAACTGATATTTTCATGTTTTTGTTTTCTATCTGAACAAATTAAGATAAACATAGATTTTTCTAATTTTCTCGAAAACGAATCGACCGATTTATAAAAATACTCGATACCCCTTGCCATTAAAAATTTTTAAGGGGATGGCTCTGGGGGCAGTGAGTGAAAGGGGGTAAAATAATTTTAGGTTAGACAGTTGTCCCCCTTGACGTATTTCGGCGTTTTTTCTTTTAATCAGTGGTTTTCGATAAATTCGTGGTGGGAAGTTTTCAAATGAACACCTTGTATGTATATTCTGGGTTTTAATAACAATAAAAACAAGTCCCATTACTTACCCAAAATAAAACAAATTATGAACTATATTAGATGCCAATAAAAAGTCCAAACCAAAAAAGTATATAAACAATACAAAATCGTACAGTCCTCAAACCCAATAAACACTTTAAAAAATTAAAAAAAAATACCCTTTAGCACCTCTAAAAATAAGAACAAAAAAATCAACAAGTCCATCACTGGGTGACTGTCTGGATGAGAACTGTTAATCAGCTGACCCTAGGGACTTTGGTTTTGTTAAGAAAAGTCATTTCTGTCAATTTATGGTAATTTCAGGTTAGCCACCCGAAAAATGGTACGTTGCATAAACTATACGAAGTTCGAAAAAGGACAGGAAATAGAAAAATAAAGAAGACATTTTTTCTTGCGAGATACGAAGTACGGGCTCTGAATATTAAAAAAAAATCAGAAATTTTCGAGCGAGTCAGAATAAGATAGGGGCACACTAAAAAGTGTATATTTAACTAATCTGACATTTGAAGAGTGACGTTAAAAAAGCGGAGAGTTACAAAGTTGTAAAAAAAAACATTATCTTAACATTCTTGAGCTTGCCTAATTTTTTTATTTTAAAGTAAATAATTCAAGAATAACGAATAAAAGAAATAATTCGACAATCACCGCAATTTGAGATATTTAAAAATCTAAAGCCGCCTTCCCCACCGATAAAAAGTATACATTATTATATAACATTTTTTCTTTTTATCATTTAAATTTTGCAACCCAATAGGTCGCTATAACGCTCGAGTAAATCCGCATTTAGCCTCGTGGGCTCTTCTTCTATTAAAATGATTAATTATTGACATCCTAAATATACTAAACAGACTGGTCATAAAAAAATCTCCATCTTCTTTATATGGTTACCCAGTCATATAGGTATCCACGGAAATGAAAAGGCTGATTACCTCGCAAACCACCCAAACGAAAACAGTCTATATATGGACAAAATATTTTCGCAAAGTATATTCAAACCGATAATTAAAAAGATAGAGTTCAATACCTCTCAAATTGAATGGGACTTGTAGGAGAGAAACAACAAACTACAAAAAATTTATGATATCCTTCCCACATCTCCGATTACCCCATTCCTCGAAAGACGCAAACAAACTATTATTCATTGTCTACTCATTCGACATACATACCTCACCCACTCATATCTCCTAAAATCTGAAAACCATCCCTTATGTCCACTGTGCAAAAACCCCTTAACTGTTGAACACTTAATGATATCGTGCAGGGACTTAATAAATACAAGACTCCACTTCAGCATCGATCAAAGCAACATTAAAAAGCATTGGAACCTTCAAGCAAAAATATCGACAACATAATATTATTCTTAAGACACATAAATGCTCTGCACCTTATTTAAATAAAATACAGAATTAAGACAAAAAACACACTAGAAAGGGTGCTAAATAGTCATAGTCACTGATGCGCCCTTTATAACTTTTAAATTCTCTCTCTCTCTCTATTGAAAAAGGTAGAGAATATAACAAAAATAAAGATAAAAATAAATTATGGACCGTAAAAGTTAAAAACGAGTTTCCTCGATTTTCGGCAAAACTACAAGTTCTATAGAAAATATTTAAATGACAAAGTTTTGGGTAATAAAAAGATCTCCAACTTTTCTATGTACAGTTTTTACATAGACACATAAAGAAAATTTTACGATTTTGTCAAAATATTGTATTTTATGATTGGTATTTTTAATTAATGTAACATAAAATCTTACGTTTTTTTGGATAACTAAAGTGTAAATTTTAATAAATAGCTAAAAACTGCACATAATGATAAAACAAATATTTTTGACGCAAGTTTTTTTGCATTTCCTGAAATGATTTATCGTAGTCATGTATATATTTTTAAAGCATTAGGAATCAGAGATTTTAACGAACAAAAAGTCCATCGAGTTTTTTAAGCCAATATTTTAACACGCAAACTTTTGGTTGAAAAAGGGTACTTTTTCACTTTTAAGTCAGAATAAGGTAAAAAAACATTATTTTATATTTAAAAAATTTTTAGTGTATTTGTGACATAAAAAGAAAGGATTTTATTCAATTTCGTTTTTATTAGGAAACCAGGATATTTAAATATTTCACATAAACTTAAAGGCTATGAAAAAGAGTTTTAGATATTTTTATTGCTTACAATTTTGGTAATTTTCTAGAAACCTGCGGCAACTTCGATTTTGACGAAATTTGGTATACAGGGGTTTTTGGGCGCTGCTCACGAATCTGAAAGAATTTTGGCGGAAACGTTTTGTTCTTGAGATATCCATTATCAGACTTGAAATTTAAACTAACCCTATTTTTACAATATTTCCCCTTCTTTTGCACACAACTCATGATTTAAAGCTAAAGTGGCACAGAATATTTGAGTTTCACCTTTTAAAACCCCGTTTTTCTACGTTTTTACATTATTTTTGCATTTAATTGCAGCTATACTTTGAATCATTTCAATCCCAGTGTGCCATAAAGCCCTATGTGTATGTATGGTTGCCGCATTATCAAAGAAAAGCCACGCAATTTAATGCAAAAATAATATTAAAAACGTAGAATAACGGAATTTTAAAAGGTAAAAACCAAATATTGTGTTACACTTTAGCTTTAAATCAAGAATTATGTGCAAAAAGAAGGGGGAATATAGTGAAAATAAGCTTAGTTCAAATTTGAACTTTGATGATGAATATCTCGAGAACGAAACGTTTCCGCCAAAAAATCTTTCAGATTCGTTATCAGCGCCCCATAAAACCCCCGTATGTAATTTCGTTAAAATCGGAGTTGCCGCAGGTTTCTAGAAAATTACCACAACTTTATCTTTTTTTTCTATAGCACTTGTAGTTTTGCCAAAAATCAAGAAAAACCGTTTTTTACCTTTCAAAATCCTTTCCTTTTCCGACCTTAGATTGCCCGTAATTTGTTTTCCTTTTAATTTTATGATATTTCTCATTCACTCTTTATATACAGGTGTGGAAAATCTTCATTCGCCCTTTGCAATTCCCCAAGTGGAAAAGAGAGTATTTCTGAATATACTGAATCACATAAGTTCGACTGAAACAGACGATGCGATCCTGATGCGATGTTGTCGATGCAAAAATTTTTCCCCGTTCTCTTTGATTACATCCAAACGTACTCCCCTATTAGGACACTGGTGCCGACGGTTTTCGTTTTGCGTATCAAGAACTTGCAGCGTTCGGGTATTGAACAGTGTTGCCAGAGACTTTTTCGGGGATTTTTGATGACAAGGTAAAACGGGATTTTTAAAGTAAAAACGGGGATTTTTAACGATTTGGAAGGTAAAAACATTTTTAAAGGTACGTTTTGATCTTACTTTTATTGCATGATATTTACGTCAGATAAAAATTCTGACTAGTGTAAACAATCAAAAATTTATATCAGACAACATTTTTGACCGTGTACACAGCTAGAATTTCTATCTGACATAAATATCATGAAATTAATGTCAGTTGTAAACAAATCATTACTTTTACTTACTTTTTACTTAAAATTCTCGATTTTTACGTAAACCTTTTTTTTTTGGTTGTCAATTTCTTTGGCGTAGAAAATACATTTTTGACTATTAAAAGGCGGGCCTCAAATGTGGCTTTAAATCACAGGGATTTTTTCTAAAGTATCCCAAAAAAAGTGATTTTTTGGAACCACGCGGGGGATTTTTATCGTAACCCACCTGGCCACACTGATGGTATTCAGTAGCATGGTGAAAGTTAGAAGCATAATTCTTTTTACCATTTGGGTTTTAACAAAAAAAAGAAGTAAATTTAAATAAAATATTCTCTAAAAAATAAAAAGAACATAAAAGTATTTCTAACGGAAATGTTTATACAATGTGGAAACTCTTTTAAAATCTTATTATTATGGTTCTGAAAGAGACCACAATTTTTAGCAAGACAATATTTCAATTTATTAAATTCGGTTCTCTTTGGTTTTCAAGCATTTGAGGTGATATGCTACCGGGTGGTGCAAGGCACCAGGGCGCAATACTGCGGGACGGAAATTTTTATAAAAGGGAGGAAATGCAGCAGTATCACAGACTTGTCGTTTCTTAGTTAATGGAGGTGCACCCTCATCATTACACATGCACTTCCTACAATTTCGTTAACAGCCGATGGTTTCAAACTTTTATAATAATTTCAAAAGTTGTACTTTTCGCTGGTACAAGACCAAACCTATAATGCAAACCTCCTAATTATTTCTTCTGCTAAATTACCAGCATAGTACTACTTAATAATTTGAACTTTTTGTCAACGATATTGACCAAAACTTAAAAAATCTAAATTAAGCAGGATCAGCAGCAGTTTGCAATACAGCAAACGACTTGCCAGTAAAAATAAATTTTAAAGGATTCTAGTCGACCCGACTCCGAAAAAAATCTGTCCCCAAACCTAGTTCAAAAATCCCTAAATTGATATTTTCATGTTTCCTGAAAGTCCTTAAATTTTAAAAATTAAATTTACAATATACAATTACATTCTAAAATCACAAAAATAAAGTAAAAAAGGTTTAATAACATTTTTATTACTATTATTATTTTAATTTTACCCCGAAAGTTAAGGCAAGTCGGCAACCCTGTACTCGACATCTACGTACCGCAGATGCTCTCGTCTGGATTTCGTATCCTGCTACGGCACAAAAGAGTGGGGCTGTAATTACAGTGGGCGGAAACATATTGCCGAAGAAAAGGGAGATTACTAAATCACATGAGTTCGACTGAAACAGAATGAGGTGTTTCCCCGCCCGTTCCCCTTGCTTTCTCCCCCACCACTGCGCCAACGCGCTCGCTTTGTTTATGGCTGATCAAGCCTCGAGCACGCAGTTGCTTCTTTGCACGCATGGAGGATGTTACTGCTTCACATATTTTGATAATTTTTTTACGTAACTATTAAATATTTTGGTATTTAATGAATTTATTGCTTTGAATGCATCAAATACTGCCATTTTTAAGTGCTTTTTTGCCGTTTGGGGCTAAACAAAATTAAAAGCAATTCCGAAAGAAAGAATAAACAAATAATTTTAAAAATAAAAATATAATTCTAAAAAAAAATAAAGAACATAAAAGTATTTCTAAAAAATTCTTATAAAAACTTTAATACTTTTTAAAATCTTAGTTTATAAGGTTCTCAAAGAGACCACCATTTTGTGCAAGACAATATCCCAACCTGTTATAGAATTCGGTTCTTGTGTTTTCAAGTATTTCAGGTGTTATTCCTATAAGAACCTGACTAATTTTTTGGCGGAGCTCATCTAAGTCATTTGCACGTTCATGACGATGCCTATAAATTTGTTGCTTAACATGTCCCCAAAGAAAAAAATCATTTGGTGTCAGATCTGGTGATCTAGGAGGCCATTTTATGGTACCTCTTCCGCTGATTATACGATTTGGAAACGTGACTCCCAAAATTGTTGAACTTCCCTGGCGTTATGAGCCGGACAACCATCTTGTTGATACCAAATATCTTCAAAATTGACATTGAGAGCCTGAACAGCTGGAATAACCTGATTTCTCAAAAGATTCAAGTATTTGTTGATAAATGTGTCATTAGCATTGGCCCTCTCCATCATATCCTCACAAAACACCATACGTTTTTCATAGTCTTCAGGAAAAATCTCTTGACTAGATTGCAATTTATAGCAATGGTATTTGTTTCGTTTCAGAATATTCCTAACTGTTCGAGATTCAATATCAAGTTCTTCAGAAATTTTGGTACTATTACAAGGAAAATTAATTTCGGCTAAACTGCAAACAGCAGTCTCACGGACTTGCCGTTCCTCGGTTAATGGAGGTGCAGGCGGCACCTCATCATTACACATGCATTTCCTACAATTTTGTAAACAGCCGCTGGTTTCAAACTTACTTATAATTTTTAAAATTGTACTTTTAACAGGCACAGGACCTCCTTCAAATAAAAATGCAAATCTCCCGATTATTTCTTCTGCTGAATTACCGGCATAGTACCACTTAATAATTTGAACTCTTTGTTCAACGGTATAAACCAACATTTTAAAAAGAAAGCGCCGTAGTTTGCAATACCCCAAACAGCTTGCAACTGAACTCTCTCCAAATGCTCGGGCCCGGCGACGGTCGCGTTGACCGGCGTTGATGTACCCCACTACTGCAGGAAAGTGGGCGTATAAATACATATGGCATCATTGCATTTGAAACATGGGGGAATATCTTATTTTCCGTTACTTTCTATCTTAAGGCAAGATCGCTTTCTCTTTTTCCACTTGTTAATCCCAATGGTTCGATAACGATTTTCCAGACCTGTATATAAAAAGTCCAGTAAAAATGTGCCCTAAGAAAAAAGGAACAGGAGATAAAAAGATCTTTGCAAAGAAAAATAATTAACTTTCAAACAGATTTTCAATCGGAATATAAGCAGATTACCTTATAAGTGAACAACGTCAAAAAACTTGTTTTTTCTTTTCTTCCTTTTTTCTTTCGTAAGATAAATAAAAATGACATTATGTTAGCTTGAAATACTCAATAAAGTACCCCCATTTTGTAGTATGTAAAAGTATTGACTTTATGTTCTCGGATAATAAACTACTCGTCAGAAGCTTTAAAAAATGATTTGTCACAAGACCCCACTATCCATTTAATTTTTTCTATTTTAAATTTGTCCCATCATTTAGTGTGACATTTATATTTGTCATTTCTTGCCTAAAATCGTAGATGGGAGGTTGAGTAGATAGGACTCTGTAATACTTTTAATAAAACCTTAGATAAGCGCTATCTGAGGGTCTTTCCAGTGACGAAAATTTTTGTGCGTCACGCTCCAGGGTTTGAAGCTCTTGAACTGCTCTAAAAAGTTAGTCACTGGAACGCATCCTTAGACAAGGAAAGAGATATACTTTAAGAAATTTTAAAATTTCCTTGTTTTTAACCTTTCTTGGCTTTATAATAATAATCTCTTTTTAATATCTAATTCCATTTTAAATAAATAATTTTAAAAATCCATCCTTAACAATAAAAACACGTTTAAAGCACAATAACCAAAAGAGGGGTTGGTGCATGAGGGGCAAGGGGAAAGAAAAACGGAGTAGCTCAGGTGCATAACACTTTCCGTCACTGGAACGCCATAAAATAGAACGAAATGCTCCTGAGCTACTCGGGAGCGCTCTATTTGCGTCACTGGAAAGCCACTCTGGTAACGGGAGGGAATAAGCATCTTGCAAGTATGTTCAGTAATTAATGGTGCGTTTAGTAATTTTTTCTTGTTATCGTAGCATACGTTCTAGTATACAGAGTGGACTTTAAGTAAGAACCCCTGTCAACTTTTGATAAATGGTTCATGAAATTTGAGGTAGTTATACAGTAGGGACCTTAAATTCTCTATAATATCGATAAAAATGCCAAAGATATAATTAAAGCTGTAGATATTTATTTTTATTGGCAGTTTTTTGATAGAACGAAAATATATTTTGCCAGAACTTTTATAAAGAATAACTTTTTTTCGTATAATTAATAAAAAACACGTTTCTGTCCTAAAAATCCTTTGTTTCGTATAATAGGCTTCTCAAGTAATTATGCATCTTTCTTTCTTTAACGATTCTGTCTGAAGTGTGGCGTTATCTGTCGGGCGCACGTGCAACTAAAAAGGGAATCAGTCGCCGCATTTAGAGTGCCTAGGCTCTGCCTAAAATTTGGTTTATGTTATCTTACTAAGGCCGTGTTTTCACGGGCTACTTTTTAAAGTTGATATGTGGCAAAAACCTGCTTGGTGTGTGGTCTACTGTCACCAGCTTGTAGTTCCGTTTTCATCAATGCTAAAATTTTACTCCTTTTTACACGAGAGTTTTGACAACCAAAATTAAACTTCTGTCGCCAATCCTGTCCACTGACTACTAAACAAATTCAATATGAAAGTTTATGTTTCCTGTAATAATAATATTGTACTAATGACAAGTTTGCACGTGTATATCCAAAATTATGCAAATATATACCTACGGCTAATTGCATTATGTTTATGTGTAAACAAAAATATTTATTTACAAGGATTTAATTGGCGCAATACGCAGGGTATAATTTAAGATATTTCCTTTTACTAATTGGTGAGATGCAAAGCTTAAATTTTGTATACGAATAATTTACTAATATTTAAAAAAATGGTTTAGCAGGATTGACGCACTTGCAAATCTCTACTAACCAGACCTAAAACTTCTTGACATTTTTAGAAAAATATGATATTTTTGTCCTTTTATCAAACTATGGGTATCTTATTTTTCCTTAACCCATTTAAATATTTAAAGCTGCTATAATTTAAATATTAACAGTAGTAGGTTTTGGACCATGCAGAACTTTTTATAAGGAATAACTTTTTGTCGTAAAATTAATAATAAGAAAGTTTTTATATGCCGCCAACTTACGTAGACACATTGTATAATGTTATAGTAAAAGAACGGCCCCGTTTGAACATTTTTAACAACTAGCAAAGGTAAGATCCAAGCATATATGTACCTACTAGAGGCAGCTTTGTCGCGTGATTAACATAGTTAGAGAGAAAAAGATAGGTCTAGTACCTTTCTCTCTCGCAATTCTGACTTAGTTTTTGATGGTCGCAAAAGTGCACTCTTTTGAATAAAAAAATTAAATCGGTCTTCAATTGACAGAGTAATAGGCGTACATACATAAAACACAAATTTGTCAAACATAAATATATTCTCCTTCATGGGCGCCGGAGGGGTTGCAAGGGTGCACTTGCACCCCCAGGCTTTTGAAAATGTGTGAAAAGTAGTAAGCTGTGGCAAAAGAAGTATTTATTTTAGGCATTTTTAAATGTTTTGCACTCCTGGCTATTAGTAAAGGAGCAAAAGGGGAGGACAAAAAGGAAAGAGAAGATATAGACAGTGTTTCATGGAAGAAGACCTTTTTTTTGCTTTTTAAAAAAAATTTCACTCAAATGAAATTAACTAAAAGGACTTAAATGATATAGCAGGGTCTCTGGTGGAAGAGGACTTTTTTTTCTTCTTTGCACCCCCATGGAAGTCATTCTGCCTGCCCCCATGTTCTCCTCTATCAGTGTATGTATCAGCCAAATGGAATGAATTTTATAATAAATAAATGGGGGCATGTTCGTTTAGACACGTCGATTGAAATTTTTAGATATTAATCCACAAAAAATACAGATTGAGTCATGTAACGGTGGCCTATACCAACTTTCCTATTTTAAATACAACACCCCGTATATTATTTATTTTTTGATTTTTTTAAACATTCTTAACACAATTCGTATACAATGTCCCATACGTTTCTTTATCTGTTTCGATATATATATATATATATATTAAATGCTTTTAAACTTAATGCAAAAGTTAACATTTAACATAGAAAATTATTTGGTTACACGCTTTACAACTTGTCAATAAAAAGAAAAAAAAGGTTAATGTCAATGTGGGAGATGTTTAAAATACTCCCTGCCAGAGTCTTAGAAAGCATCCTAATTTTAAACAATATGATACACATTTATTATACAGGATGTTTTCTACGGTACAAAACTTAGGAGAGTTATTTCTTATATGTTTTTATAAAAAACAATTTGTATAAACATACGTCTGGACTTGCTTCATTTCTAAGATACATGGCGTTCAAGTTAAAAAAATCATTATTTATTAAATATCTTAAAAACCCTTTTACCGATTTGGAGAAAATTTAGTACACTTATTAAACGTAATAAGGTGCTTGTAAAGCTTTACCTAAATTAGGATTGCAGGATCCAGTGGCTAATTAGTGGGCACCACAGCCAATATTATTGTAAAAAATAGTACGCCACTGACTTTTGACTACGTTTTTTCCGAATAAGCATATAAAAATGCAAGGTTTAAGTTTTTATTTTTTTTTCGCATTCAGTTTAGTTCTCGAAAAAAATTAATGTCACTTTAATTTATTCTTATAAGCAACTTTACCACTAATGAGTGTATTTATATGCTGTTGATATATGGTATAGTATAGTTTATTAAATGGCTTTAATGTAAAATTTAATAAATAATAAAATAATAGTATGTTATTAAAATATACATAAAAACACAATGACAACAAAAACTTTAATTTTGAGACATCTTGTATAATAACCAATACTGTCACTAAACATAAAATAAACATTTTTTATTTTATGTTTATTTTTGTATCTTGTACAGTATCTTTTGTGATAAATAGAGTTGAGACACCCAGTATACACGCAATGTTTTCAATTGACTTTTTGTGTGTTAAACATTATTACTCTTAACCAAAAAGGTATACAAAAATTATAATATAAATAAAATTTATTACTTTATATAAAAATTACCCATAATTTTTTTAATTATATATAGGGTGTATACTTCGTATAAACATATGTCCTAACCGTCTTAGTTTTTGCACTACGGGTTGTTAAAAATTAAGAAAAAAGTTTTAAAACTAAGATGTTTACATACGTTTATATAAAGTGTTTTTTCTTATTTTCCGTTGTAGAATCGCCCCGTAAAGTTTGTCGGTTGAGTTACTGGACTCCCTGTATGTATGTAGCTAATTTGTTTGAAATTGGTGAAAACTTTAATGTCGTTTGATGCCTAAACGGTTGGGTTTATCGCCTTTAATAAAGAGTATATTATTTTTTAAGTTCTTGATTGTCTATGCAATGGCGCCATCAGCTTTGCGATATCTGTCAAAATAAAAAGCTATGATGTAAATAATTTCAGTTTCAGGTAAAGTGCCCTCTGGCGGTATTAAAAAAGTACTTTTATCTTCAAATTTTAGAATCTGCAAAGCTTGATTTGTGTGTCAAATGTCAACTAGATAACTAGATTGATTAAAAAAGAAGTGCCAATAATGCGAAAAAACACAAATAAAAATCGAACTTTTAACCCCTGTAACTTGGTAACCAAGGAGATTTCGACATTTTGTAAAAGGCCTTACTAATATTATTTTTCATTGCAGAATGACCCCTTAAAATTTCCTTACGCATTTTCCGAACACCCTGTATAATATAATATACTTTCTTAAATAAATATACGTACCTATGAGGAGAATATTAAGATTATGTTCTTAATTATCTTGTCATGCATTTAAAATATAATCAAGTTTCTTTTTTAATTAATATTTTTCTTTTATTTAAGTAGGCAAAATATAATATTTTTAGGTAATAAATAAAACTGACAGTTACTTAACTTGGATGAATAATACCTACATTCTTATTCATCTGGGCCTATAAAATAGTAAGGACTTGAATTACAAAACAAAAAACTTTTGGATTAAATTAGTGTAATAAAATATAAAAACTTCTATTTATAAGCAGGTATCTTATGTAACATGGCTTTAAAATACTTTTAGCCTCGTGATATAATAATACACTTAAAATTATATAGCATTAAGTAAAATAGATTTTATATGTTTTTTTATATATTCAAGTAAATATTTTTTTATATTATTCAAAAGTATTTAGTATTAAAGTCAAAACATATTTATGGCCTAAGTAATGGTCTTTGTAAATAAGAATTTAAAAAGTATTATATTATTTTTTGTCAAATTATTTTTATATGCATGGCTGTTTAATGTTTTTTAAAAGTTTCTACAGGGTATCCCACCTGAAACTGTCGCGATCGATTTCTCTAAAAGTACGCCTTGAAAAATTTTGAAAGATTGATCACAATATAAAGTCAGTGGGGGCATACAACTTAAATATTTTGACAGCTCTACCACTTTCAGTTATACCGAAAGTTATTGTCAACTTCCTTATTTTAAATGGAACACCCTATATCTTATTTATTTTTTAGATTCTGCATAAAATTCGAAACATAATTTATTTATAATGTTCTATACCTAAATCCAACCGTTTTTGACTAATTTTTAATTTTATGTAAAAATGACGTTTGCAAGCCATTCCATAACCATTAATTTTTTCTAAACAAAAGCCTTTATTATGAGTTGGGGTTGGATTTCTCGTAGAGAAAGAACTACTTTAGCAGACTGTATTGTTATATTCACAATTAATAAATATAGAGTGGTCAAAAATTCGGTAATAATTATTACGACAAAAACCTTTAAAACAATTTTTTATGGAAACCCCTATCTTTTTACCTTATCCTATTAAGCATAAAAATAAGGATAAGTTGTCTAAGGATGTCTATTCCAAAAACTAATAGTCTTTGAAATATTAAAAATTTAATATTTATCTATTCGAAGAAATGCTTTTAAGTACAGCTTAGTTTGGCTTTTAGTTGGCCTTGACAACAAAATGCCGCGTCGCAGACAACTAACCCGTACCTACCCGTACTTAAATGCATTTTTAGAGTAGATAAATATTAAATCGTTATTATTTCGAAAACTATAAATTTCTGGAATATACACCCTTTTACAAACTTGCCCTTATTTTTAGTGTCTAATAGGATAAGGTAATAAAAGATAGGGGTTACCGTCTGAAAAAATGGATTTTGAAGGTTTTTGTCATAATAATTTTTAACGATTATTTTCGACCACTCTGTATGATTCCTCGTAAAGAAGTTCTTTCTTTACGAGGAACCCAACTCTAACTCATATTAAAGGGGTATTTGTTCAGAAGAAATTGATGATTATGTAATGGCTTAAAAACGTAATTTTTTACTTAAAATTTAAAAATATTCAAAAACGGTTGGACTTAGGTATAGAACATTATACATAAATTATGTTCGAAATTTTACGCAGAATCTAAAAAATAATAAATATATAGGGTGTTCCATTTAAAATAAAAAAGTTGACAATAACTTCCGTTGTAACCGGAAATGGTAGAGATATTAAAATATTTTAGTTGTATGTCTCCCACTGACTTTATAATGTTATCAAATATTTGAAATTTTTCAAGCCGTACTTTTCGAGAAATCGATCGCGGCACTTTCTGGAGGGACACCCTGTACATGTAAGTTTATTTCAGATAAGAATATTATATATAATATTAGACAAGACCAGAAGATATATTGTTATTATTTAGACCAGAAAATAACAAATATTTGTAGTATACTATAAAATGTGTATTTTGTAGGTCATAGTAATATTAAGCCATATAGTAATTTTTGGGCTTATAAAAACAGTAAAGAAGTTGAAAGGCAGAGAATGAGGAGAAAGACGGGGTTGTGGGTTGATTGTACGTTGTGTTAAAAAAAGGGGCATATTTTTAAGGTAAAACATAAAAGTATTCAAAATTAGAAAGAAAGCTTTTGGCCTAATGCCCTTCTAAGTGTCTTTCATCAAAATGGGGCACAGAAAAATGGGCTTCGAAAATTCCTTCACACATACTGAGAATAAAGTTTAAAGGCAGGCACTGCTTACTTAAAAAGTTTTTTTGTTTTGGTGTTGATGGGTTTTCTTACCTTATACAGTGCGTGTCTAAAGTCAGGACCTTCTCCTAACTTTTGAATTGTTTAGTATTTTTCGTAAAAATCTAAGTAAGACAACATAAACCAAATTTTAGACTTTTTTCACCTTATTGTTAAAATGTATGTATATTTGTATGTATGTATATATATATATATATATATATATATATATATATATATATATATATATATATATATATATATATGAATTTCTTTTTGTACCTAAACGTAACCCATAGCCATTAGCAGTAACAATTATTACAACCTTTTAATTACCTTTTTACGCTTTTTAATAACGTAGTCTTAAAAATATGTTTTTCTGATATTTTTAATATTTAAAGTAATATTTTTTCCATTTTAAACCACCCTGTTTATCCTAAGCATTTTTATGTGTTTATTTTTTAAAAAAGTAAAAAAGAACTAATCTTTCTCTTTCCCTCTTCTCAAATTCTGTTTACAGCACACGCTCTGACTGGCACATTTAAAATTCATTTTTAATTTATGAAACCGCAGAATCCTGTCAGATCGGTGAATGTCAAGCTGTTATTTACAGTAAATTTGCGCAGTTCAGCGATCTCAAGGAAGATAAACTTTTAATAAGGAGCGCTCGATTCTTTATATTTGTCCGAAAATATAGGTTATGTTTGTGACGTCACCTTTTTGCCATAATATTTTTTTATTTGACAAAATAAACCAATACTTGCATAAAATAAAATAAAATCACTAAAAAACATAAAAAACAATGTATTTTACCCTTAATAACGATTTAAACGTAAATTCCTGTAAAAAATATCCAAAGGTCAGTGACCCCTGTTTACAAATTTTAAAATTCTCTGTAACTGCAGTACTAATAACTACTCAATTTTTCTATAAACAGTAAAAACTAAACATATATTTAAGTCCAATGACTAAAAAGCAAAAAAATAACACTAAAACCTCGAAAAATACCTTCCAGTACGATTGTAAACAAAGAATTACGGGAAAAGATTCCATCACAAAATTTAGCGAACATAGGCTTAAATGGAATCGAGCGCTCCTTATTAAAAGTTTATTTTCCTTGCAGCGATCTGTGGACAAAAACCTAAATTTCGTTTTTTTTTTTAGCTTTGGTCTTATTTTTAGTAAAATTGATACTAAATTGACTAAATAATTATATTCTAAGATCATAGATTTGTACGTCCAAGCATCATTAAAACTTAACGCATTAAATGGTAGACAAATGGCACCTAGTATGTTAATGTCATTCAATGTTCCAATCTCGCAGACTAAAGATCCCTGAAGATGTCTCGTGCAATCGAAGGCGAAACGACGGTATACGATTTTAATTTGACGTGGTCGTAACTCAGGAACCAAGATTTCTCAGTTTTATCAGTTGCAATTTTGCCTAAATTGCAAGAATTTTTACAAAAAGAAAAGTGTTTTTATGTGTCCTATATGATAAAGGCGACAAATTTACATACATTTTTCTATAATAATTATTTTACACAAAGATCTTATTATTTAATGTCCATCAATTTGTTTTTTTTTTTATGCAGAAAAAATGGTGCAGATTTGTATTTATTGTCTTGTTTTGAAAAACTCACTAAGCTATAAAAAAAAGTATAAATTGTTTTTTCACGACCGTAAAAAAAATGCTGTTTTTTTAATTGTTAAGATGAAGTTAAAGTACTTTATTCTAGTACACTACATAAAGTGTTAAAAAAGTATTTTTTTAACACTTCGAAGCTTCTTTTACACTTTGAAAAGTGTTTTGTTTCAGTGCCTATTACAATAAACTTTAATATCAATTTATGCAATGTAACAGTAAACGCGACATCAACTGAACGAAACGGTCAAGTTACCTTTGATTTCGTCATTATTTCAAGAAGTACATGTGTCACTAGTTTTAAAAATTTGACAGTTTGCAAATAAATTTAATAGAAATTTTTAAAAATTAATAGTAATAATGAATTTGAATAACTAAGAAATTGAAAAGGATTTTATACTGTTTTAGTATTTCCACAAAAAGTAAGTACATACAATTTTATAAAATTAAATATTAAATGCATAGTTATAAAGATTATAATTGTCTCTTAAAAAATTAGGAGGCTAAGATTTTTTGCTGCAATATTCTGGCTGTGCTGCAAAAATTAAATATATTATGTTTATATTAAAACATAAAATGGTATTTTGGGAAATTTTTATACGGTCGTGGAAAAAATATAGTATGTAACACATGCATAAAATGTCTTTTTACTCATGGGATTGCCGCACTCGCCTGACGGCTCGTGCTGTTAAAATTCCCATTCGTAAAAAAGTATCACTTTATACACTTGTTACATAAATTACTATTACAATTTATTGCTATTTTTGTTACCCCAAAACTCTTAATTAATAAGGGGGTCAAATGATACATCATTTTTAAACTCCGAATAAGTACTTTATAACCCTAAAATAACTACAAAATGGCGGTATTTTACTCATTCCCCAAATACCTGATTGGAATGACTATATATCAATTGATTGACTTTTTTGAAGCTCTCTTAAAGGTTTTTTATTGATATTATAATATACAGGGCGCTTCATTAAAAAATAAACCCTTTTTATCCTGCCCTGTATATTATCACCATTAAAATAATTTTTAAAAAAGCTTTAAGAACATGCCACATAAAATACATTTAACTTTATTAGTTTCGGAAATACGGCCATCCCAATCAGGTTTGGATAATATTTAAAGTACCGCCATTTTGTAGTAGGTGAAGATATTGACTTTATATTCTTGGGTTATAAAGTACTCGTCAGGGGTTTTAAAATGATGTATCACTTAACCCCCATCCTATTTAGGAATTTTGGGGCAACGACCCTGGTGTAAAAACGTTCCTTCTCAATTAATATCCTGCGGCGTGTTTCTCAAATGCCTCTTTTGGTGAATGGCAGAGTTGGGTAGTATTCGAATACTCGGTATTCTGAATAGTATTCAGAATACATTTGGCTGGTATTCGAATACTATTCGAATAGATCTATTTGTTTGGTATTCGGTATTCGACCGAATACTTTTTTAGCCGGTATTCGGTATTCTGTATTCTGAATATCGGTTTTGAATATTCTGGTATTCGAATACTGGTATTCGAATATCGGTATTCGAATACTTGTATTCGAATACCGGTATTTAAATACTGATATTCGAATACCGGTGTTCGAATACTGATATTTAAATACCGATTATTTTTATTAATATTATTTTTCCCGCATCTTAAGCGGGTTAAAACATGTTCCCGGTGGTTTAAGGCTTGTTCCTACAGCAAATTGCAAACTGTCAGAGCATGCGCACGAGACAAAATTCAACGAATTTTATCTCCTACGCATGAGCCTGACGGTTGGCAAACTGTTCCTGACCAGGATACACAGAAATAAGAAGATATGATCTTGCGCAGGTGGGCGGAGCTTCGCTGTGCTTTTGCTACGTCATGTGGTGACGAATTTAGATTAAACGTGGTTTAAACGTGTGGATGAAAGTGCGATTTGTTGAGAGATTTGTGTATTTCAAACGGTTTAATCTAGTTTTATAATTTTTTTTTCCAAAATGCGTTGTTCAGTGGCGATGTGTAATACAAATAATCAAAACAAAAGTTACAAGGACATAATGTTCTTTAGATTTCCAAAAGATGAAAGTCTTCAGAAAATGTGGGTGAACGTTTGCAAACGAAAAGACAATATAAATGTTAAATATGCACGCGTTTGTTATAAACATTTTTCAGAGGATTCTTATAAAAGAGACTTAAAGGCTTCAACGTATAAAATAGTTTAGTAACGGCATAAAGTTACAACAGTTGGTGCTATCGGTGACTACCATATTCGGTAGCATACAACAACTTTACAATAAGACAAATGGACCCATAATTTAAATGTTCGAGAAATTTGTGTATGGCAACTGCTTTTGCTTCTTAAAAAACAAGATTCACATTCACTAACCAGAACTAACTTTATTTTTAATAATTCAGCAAAATTTTAAATAAAAAAATAATTAAATGAGGATCCGTTATCTGAATGTTTACATAAAATTATCAAAATTTTAATTTAGTATCATATTTTTTTTAATGTTTTACACATTTTTTACCTACACATATATTTAAATAAAAAACGTAAAACCAGGTAAATCACGTAAAAAAGGTGTAAAACACGAAAAAAATATGATGCTTAAATAAAAATTAAGTTCATTTTATATTACATTTTAGATATGGGATTCTTATTCAAATCTAAAAAACTTTTTTATTTTACGTTTTGGTAAAATATTAAAACTAAAGGCAGCTTTCTTGATCCCTTTTCAAATTTTTGTAGTTTTTGGAGCCCCTCTACAAAGAAAAACAAACTTCTCTATGTGAATCTTTTTTTTAAGAAGCAAGAGCAGTTGTATACATGACTTTCTTGAGCATTTAAATTTTTGATCCATTTGTCCCATTGTAAAGTCCATCCGTGTACGTATGTACTGTAGCCTTACAATTTGATTTTATGGTTATTTTCAATGAATTACTATGAAGTAATTGTAGTAGTCATAATGTTATGTGTTTAGTTGATTGTATATATATTTTTTAAATAAAATTATTGAAAGCCTTCTTTAGTGTAACTTTTATTTTTAGGAATTCAAAAATAAAAAATATGATAAATTTTTACAACTCAATAGCAAACAGAATCACATATAACATAAAAATTTAAAGAAAAAGTTTTTCTTGCCAATGAACGAGTTTGCATATTTGAATAATATTTTTAGTACTAAACATTTTTTCTTTAAAATATTTTTCAATATTGTCAAAAATAACAGTACTTTTCTCCCGAAGAAAATTCATATTTTTGAGATACCTCGTATACCACTCAAAAAATTCATAATTGTTGCTTGCATTTTAGGTTTGCAGAACTTTTTATAGGGAATAATTTTTTTCGTAAAATTAATAATAAAAAAGTTGCCCATATGTATGTACACAACTTAGGCGCGGACACACTGTATATTAGAATTATTAATTTTCTATACTTTCCTTCAGTTTTTTCCCAATATTTATTCATTGTATGATAGTTAATAGACTGATAGTTTTGGTTTCTCCTAAGATTGTAAATATAATTTAACATTCAACAAAAAGTTTTATTTTAAACAGAAACGCGAAATTAGAAGTACATATTAATGACTTTAATCTATAAAGAAAAAGAAATAACTAATCTTTATAATATACCAACTAAAAATAAATTAAACAGTGTTAGAATCCAACATCACCGACGAAAGATATGTATTACTGTTGCGTAAATAAAAATTCGTCACCACATGACGTCACTGCGCGAACCAGACAAATTTAAGCTCGCTATAAATCATATCTTCTTTATCTTTATATCATGGTTCCTGACTGATGTAGAAACAAACCCTTTGTCGACGACGCGACGGGGTTAAATTTAGTCATTGTAAAACTGCGAGACGAGACAGACCGCCTAAGGAACGAAAATGAATTACTTCAGCATTTGTGCAGTATTGGTATTCTATTTTATAATAAGTTGTAATACCTGTTATCACTTGTGTGTAGGGAATAAAATTCCGAAATCCAGGGTCTTTTGCAGTCCTGAAATCTTCGGGATCAATAAAAAAATAATTTTCATTCACAGTAAAAATAAAAAGTCAGCCATTTACGCGGACTTACTTGAAAGCAGTGGGAAATATTTACTTGTATTTTTTAAACAATATAAATTTGATTTATACATGGTGTCCAATAACTTTACCTACAAATTTTAAGGAAAGATTCTCCAACAAAAAATAAAAAAACAACTTTATATGAACATTCTAAACTTCCTACTTTTGGAACTAAAGAGTGTTAAAATTTAGTAAAAACAGCAGATTTTTACAATTACTGATAAATGCAAATATTTTCATTCACAGTAAAAATAAAAAGTCAGCCATTTACGCGGACTTACTTGAAAGCAGTGGAAAATATTTACTTGTATTTTTTAAACAATATAAATTTGATTTATACATGGTGTCCAATAACTTTACCTACAAATTTTAAGGAAAGATTCTCCAACAAAAAATAAAAAAACAACTTTATATGAACATTCTAAACTTCCTACTTTTGGAACTAAAGAGTGTTAAAATTTAGTAAAAACAGCAGATTTTTACAATTACTGAAAAATGCAAATATTTTCATTCACAGTAAAAATAAAAAGTCAGCCATTTACGCGGACTTACTTGAAAGCAGTGGGAAATATTTACTTGTATTTTTAAACAATATAAATTTGACTTATACATGGTGTCCAATAACTTTACCTACAAATTTTAAGGAAAGATTCTCCAACAAAAATAAAAAAACAACTTTATAAGAACTTCCTACTTTTGGAACTAAAGAGTGTTAAAATTTAGTAAAAACAGCAGATTTTTACAATTACTAAAAATGCAAATATTTTTAAAAAATGGTACGCCCCTGCATTTTTCTTACAAAAAAAAATAATAAAATATGAAGGAATGTTGTTGCTTTTTGATTTTTCTTTCAAAGGAAGGACTTTTTTCTTTTCAAATTTTCATGAATATTCAATCCTAGTATTCATGAATATTGAGTATTCGAATACTTTTTTTTACGGTATTCGTATTCGAATACCGAATATCAGTATTCGACACAACTCTGGTGAGTGGTAACTTTTAAATGGGTATAGTAAGTATAAATACTACCGAATGTCCAGGTATAAATTTACACTCCCTTAACTTTTTTTACATTACAGAATTAACAAAAATAGCGATTTAATGGGTAAATATTGTAGTTTTAAAAATATTTAATAAATTTTTATTATCTCTTAGAGTATACGGGGTGCGAAATAAGATTATGATATTTTTTAATGCAACACCCGAATTATATTACCAGTATAAAGATCGTCCAAAGAGTTTTACAAAAATACAACATTTGGTATGTCTATCCTTATTAGTTTGGATATACAGTTGAACCTTTATAAGTCGAAACTCAAGGGACCACCAATTTACTTTGAGTTAAAGAGATTTCGAGTTAAAGAATATAAGTTCTTATTGTAGCAAATGAGCAAGGGACAGCAATAAATTTCGACTTTGAAGGTTCGAGATATAGAGGTTCTACTGTATTTATTTTGTCCAGCAGTACCAAAATCTCGCTGCACTGTGCGGCGGAAAAGCCCATGTAACTGCTTGGGACATTTAAATAGGCTAAATTTTTTTACGGTATAAAAAAATAAAAATGATGTAAATTTATTTACAGGAAATAAAAAAGTAATTTATACAACAAGTGCATAAAGTGATATTTTTTAAGAATACGAAGTTTGTCAGCACGAGCCGTAAGGCGTGAGCGACATTTCTATGAGTTAAGAAAAGACACGTTATGCATGTGTTGCATTTATTTTTTTTTCTACGAATGTATTTCCCGAATTTACATTTTGTACATGTTATATTTATTGATAGTTATATCTTATTTTCCATTTCTGTAGCACTGCCATTATATTGCAACAAAAATTCACGCCCTGCTTTTTTGAAGAGACAATTATTCTTTTTATATTTATTTTTTGCACTTATGTATTAGGAAGTTAAAAATATTGTATGTAATGGGTGATTCATTTGGCGGTACTTTTTTCAACATTTTAAAACATTAAAAAAATAACCTTATTAAGTAATGTTTATTATCATACTATATATAATCACAAAATAACTAGCTAGTATCTCCTTTAATATTATATACAAATCAATTTAAAGTCTTAGCGCAAGTATCCTACGCATGGCGGCCATTTTCTAAGGCACGTGATTTTTGACATATGACAGGTGACATTTATGGTTTGACAGATAGTAGGGGCCACGCTCCCAAATATTCAATGACGTCAGAGATCTTGAGATAATAAGCTCCCCGGGGGCGGAGGATGGTGAAACCCCTTCTCTCCCTACTATAACTATATCTTACATTTATTTTTAAAAGATTATGCCTTTCAAATGTTAACCTTAAATGCACTTTACACGGTCTGTTCTTAAGGGCCAATTTCCGAGCGCCAAATTGATTCGTCAGGATCATCGCGTACCTTCGCAGCTACTGCCGCTATATTTTCTGCATTGCGTGCTGGATCAAAGTCTATCTAATAGTCTCCACACTCTCCCATATCAATTCTATCGCATTCCCCGTGCCGTGCGATCCCCGTGGTGCAAGGTTGCGCTCTGAGTTATACAGGGGCATTTGGAAAGTGTTTCTCATAAATAACGCAATTGTCTATAGGATGGCTTACATAAGTGTCAGAAAAATTAAAATGTTTGTGCCGTATTCTTCAATGAACAATTGTATATCAGCGCGAGGTGGTGGTTTAGGGTTATCTGGTGTCCGAAAACCGCATGTCGACTTAAACGATTAAAAAAATACAACATTTGATCAATTTGATCTTAATACCATATTAAATGTAGGTTTTTTATTGTAGGTAAATTAAATTTGTTTTATACAGAAATAGGTTATGCTTTTTTGTTAAATAGTAATTAAAAAAATCATTTATTTTTTATTTTGCTGGAACATATTGTTTAGCAATATTTATTTAAAATTAAATAAAAATAAGTTCGGAGTATGTGACGGGATATTTCTCAAGAACATTTTTGCTACAACATCTGACCGTCGTATATCAGTTATTGTGGACGGCCATTCTTCATGCTTTCATCATGTAAATGCTGGAGTCCCTCAGGGCTCAGTTCTGGCACCAACATTGTTTCTTCTTCACATCAACGACCTTCTCTCGTCCACAACTAATTCCATTCATAGTTTCGCCGACGATAGTACCCTTCACTCCAGTTTTCAGGTTCCTAAACCCATTACTAAACCTGACTTGGAAAACAAACGCAGAGCGATGCAGATATGTCTTTCGCAGGATCTTAATTTAATATTGGATTGAGGCGCTAAAAATCTCGTCCATTTTAATGCATCCAAAACACAATCATATTCCTTGTCGCGAAAAGAGTCATCAAATACTCATCCTCTACTTATGAGCAGCCCAGTTTTACAGAGCAAAGACACCTTTAATCTTGTGGGCGTCACATTTGAAAGTAACCTTAACTGGCATAAACACATTGTATCTATAGCTACGGCAGCTTCAAAAAGCTTGGATTTCTCTTTCGAGCCAAAAAGTATTTTTCCCCTTCTAATTTATACACTTTATATGTGTCCCAAATCCGACCTCCTTTGGAATATTGTTCTCATATCTGGGGCTTGGCGTCCCCCACAACCCTAAGCATTCTTGATTCTATTCAAAAAGAGCTATTCGTCTCATTAATGATCCTTCACTTACAGAAAGGCTTCCCTCTCTTGCACATCGTCGGGCTGTGGGGAATTTATCGCTTTTTATAGGTACTTCCATGGCTTCTGCTCTGAAGAATTGTCCAGTATAGTTCCTCCACTTACGGTTCCCAACAGAGAAACTCGTGGTTCCGCGCGTATGCATCCCTATACGGTCCAACTGGACAGGCCCTGAACTTCCCACTTTGTTCGTTCTTTTTTCCCTAGAGTTTCTAGGTTGTGGAACCTGCTGCCCGCGGAGTCTTTTCCTTCCCCCAAATCTTCAAGTATTTAAGTCCCGTGTCAATAAGTTAGTATTTAGGCTTTTAGCCTTCGTGGTTTGTCCAAAGATAAAAAAACATGCATGTAAAACATTTCTTTTTATCTCTGGACAACCCACCAAGTTAGTTCTTAAAGTTATTTAGTTAAATTTATTCTGGCATAATTTTATTTTTTAGAGGTATAACAGAATATACCGAATTCTTGTCAAAGGTCTTATATTTTTTATTTATTATATTTTCTTTGAACCACCCGTACTCAAAGTGTCCCCTTCGGAGTCCTAGAGCTTCGCAAAGCCTTTGTAGGGGCTCCTCGAGAATACTAGTAATAAAGAGAAAAAGTGCGCAAAGCGGCTGAATATACTTTCAACCATTGTATCCTGCATAGCGACAGGCACTTGCGATAAAGAAAATTACGCCAAATCTGAAATTGATTCTGGATAAAGCTGTTAAAATAATAAATTCCTTTAAATCACGTCCAATACAATCCCGTTTGTTTTTATTATTATATTATGTCAGCAAACATAAAACGCTACTAATGGTTATCTCCTGGTAGCTTTTTTGCAAACTTTTTACAGGTATTTCCTTTAATTTAAAAGACCATTTCCATAATAAAATTTGGTTGATCTGTCTGTCCTTTATGGCAGATATCTTTCAAAATTTAAACAAAATAAATTTATCATTACAAAGCAAAAAACAAGAGTGTGCCAGGCTTGTAACAAAATAATCGGCATCAAAGGAAAATTAGATTTTTGAATTCTGAAAAGAAAGAAATCAAAAGCATTACATCACTTAGTGAGTTTGTTATTTACAACTGATTTCCAAAATCTTAAAACGGTAGAAGGTAAAACGTTGGTGTATGTTACGGGATATTTGTTAAAAAAATGTTTGATACAAGATGCATTTCAAATACGTATGCAATTTAATAGCTGGAACACATTAGACACAACAGAAACTGAATTTTGTCAATTAAAGTCATTTAATAAAATTAATTCTGATTTAGTTTTGCCCTTTAGCAATATAACAGAATTTCTTGCCGCCCTTGAAAATGTATTTTAAACAAAATTTAAAAAAATTGTGCTAACGAAAATGTTGGCAATACTTTAAAACAGTACTTTTTGAACGTACCATTTATTTATTCGTGCCTAAATTTTTCTCTTCATTATTTAATTTCTCTTAATTATTTAATTTCATTATATACAAGAGTGCGTACCTATTTCACTTTAACATTTGCAATCGAGAATTAGAAACTAACAAAAAACAACTATTTCACAACTCCTATATTGTCCCGATTATATTTGTTAAATTTTACATATTTAAATACTCAAGCAAGTACGTTATTTAGTTAATAATTTATAAAAGTTTTTGGGTTTTTCTGCTTTTGTTGTTTTGTGCTGTCTTTATAAAGGTCTAATATTATTATATGTAGATAGAAGGCAGCTAAATTGTTTTGAAATTAAGTGACTACTCTTTGGATTTTATACAAAAGATGTTTTATTTCCACATGTTAAAAAATTTTAGATAAGGTAATAATATTTTAGGTTTAAATTAAATATGCAGACCACTTTAAAAAACACTTAAAAATGTTCCATTTGTCCTCTTTTTAATACCTATCTTGGGACACACTATATATTTTTAATTATGCAGTAATTATTGGTATTGATAAATGTGACCATTGTTCTTTAATATTACTAAAAACTGTTTAGAATATTAAATTATTAATTGAAAATTGTATAAAACCATCTACAATTACGATTGCGTTCATATACATAGCAAGCCTTTGTGTGTGTCTGGGAAAGTTTTAGGCCCCTCTGATTGGTCTGGCGCCTTGCAAAAATTATTATTGAATTAGTTTTCTAAGTATTATATATAAAAATCAAGACTAAGGCGCCAAGCAAGATTTCACGGTCGTAAAAAAGTGGGGCACATTAATTCGGAAAAATTTACAAACACTTTCTATGCACTCAAAAATATACAAAGCATTTTTGTCAAGCTAATTTTGTTGTTTTATGTATGTATATCTCTTTGTTTAAATAATACATATTTTCCTACTTATCTTTGTTCTCTTTTTTCCAAACTTTAAGTAGGTAAAAGTCTGGCCATACCTACTTAACCGCACCGGTGTCCCACAAGACCCGTCACCTTTTATTTTGAGTCCTTACGTATAAAAATTAAAAGTAAGTGGTTAAAGGTCAGTTGTTGTAAATAAACAATACAAGAAAAAGTTATTTAATAAATATTTAAAAGTGTAAAAATATTTCAATGTTACATCTTGTGAATAATATGTTAGTAAAACCCCCGAATACATTGTTATTTTTTGTTTTATATGTTTTTATTTTAAATTAATTTTTAAAAAATCAAACAAACCAATGTTTGTTTACTTGTTAAAATGCGGTGCGGGGTATATGGTCGGGCACGGACCGTAGATATTAAGCCTACGGCATTTGATTACAACGATACATTTCAAAACCGAGACACGGCCGTGTTACGGTGCAGGACTCAGTGTTGTTATATGTGGTCAAACCCTAAAACTGTGGTAAACTAATTATAAAGATTTAATTTATGATCAGGTGTAATTTAAAGCGTTGCATAATTAATTCATATTACTGCAGTTTGATTAAATACAAAGTTTTTGCACCAGATCCCCCTACATTTTACCAGGGAAACGCAAGGCCACGGGCTCGTTGCGGTAATGTGGGGCCCGATCTTGAAGAGGTATGAACCTTTTTTTTCTCTTCAACCTTCTTTTTCTGTTCATTTCTGCAGAAAACGAGGATGCCCAAAACTACTAAATATTAACATCGAATCAAAAACATCTCAAACTCCTAGGAATCACATAAATTCCTAGGACTAACTTTTGATACCTCACTTAGATGGTCCCCACACATTGAGAACTTATAAAACAGATGTTTAAAATGTTAACAGGATTAAAATGGGGCTCAAGTAGAATATCACCTACAAACATATACAAAGCTACCACACTATCAAAACTGGACTACAGAAGTATAATCTATTCATCAGCGTCAAAAACTAACCTGAAGAAGCTGGATGCCATTTAGAACACAATACTAAGACTGATACTGGGAGCATTTAGAACTAGCCCGGTTAAAAGTATTTACTGCGAAGCCGAATGTCAATCTCTCCACTAAAGAAGAGAAGTGCTATTAATGAAATACTCAGATAGCCTTAGGTTCGGACCTCATATTCCACATTATAACTCATTCTTCAATCCCCCCCCAACAATGAATAATACCAGAAACTCTTTTCAAGGAACCGCTGCAAATTACTACAACCTAACAGAAAGACTATATCTATCATTCCCTCCAGTTTACAAAACATCGCAAAAGTTATTTCCTCCTTGGAACACTTTACCAATTTGTAAAGATGAGCACATGCTTGCGTTTCCTAAAGATACATATAATCCCTCTATCATCAAAAACATCTTTAAAAACTACATAAATTCAAAATATATATATTACAATTTTATCTACACTGATGGCTCTAAAAATAACAACAAGGTTGGAGCAGCTTTTTGGACCCCAGACCATCAAAGCTCTTATGATCTGCACCATACAACAGAAGTATTTACATCTGAATTATTTGCTATCATAAAAGCCCTAGACTTTATACTACTTAGATTTAACACTAATTGGGTAATTGCAACTGACTCTCTGAGCTCCATAAAATCAATAGAATCCTACTCAGTAGATCACCCGTTAATAATGGAAATTAAATACAAACTAGAAAGAATTCGCATTCAAAGAAAAAAAGTAATATTTCTTTGGACACCGGGACATGTAGGCATAGAAGGGAATGAAGGGGCAGACCTACTGGCTAAAACTGAATCTAACACAAAGATGAACATAAATAATGTTTTCTACAAAAAGGACCTACAAAACCTCTCAAAAACATATCAAAAAACCTTACACAATTAAAATGGGACTTAGAAGAAAGCAACAATAAACTACAAAATTTAAAACCACAATACTTTAAAAAAACCACATATCCCATTTGACCAAAAGAACATCTTACATCATGGCCAGACTACGAATCGGTCACACTAATCTAACTCACAAATACCTGATAGAGAGAACCGACCCTCCTCGATGCGAAGTATGCGACTGTATACTTAGCATTCAACACATTTTCGAAAACTGCAATAAATATAAAAATGAACTACAAAACGTGAACATAACAGGAAACATCAAAGAAAAGTTATCATACAAAAACTCGCTTCAAATTATGGAATTTCTTAAAAGAAACCAACTAAGAGACAAAATATAGGAAACATAAAGAATAAAAGAATAAATAAAGAAACAATAAAAAGCTCACAAACAAAGATGGAAAAACGTATTAACTTACACATGTAGAATCACAACCAGTAACACAAATGAAACCAGCAAAATTAAAGACACTAAAAACCCGAAGGGTTGACGTGTCTATAATTAATAAATCTCATCCTCTTCAATTTTTTTTCCCAAAAATTTAAAGGACGCAAAATGTATTCTTCACAAAAAAAATCCCCGGTGGTGGGCGGTAGAGACCTATTTTTTCCCCGCAAAAAAAAGATCCAGGGCTACCACGTTTTACATCTTTCAAAACTTTTTGTTATTAAACGGACGGAGGTAAACGGGGCGCGAAAATATCTCTTTTACCTGCACGCCTGTAAGGTTACGTTTATATCATAGGTAATTGAGGCGCCAGCCCTCCCCGGGAGGGGGTGTGGGTCAGGGCAGGTAAGAATTCCTATAATTAACACTAATAATTTGTATACCACTTAATCAGTTCAGTTCTCATTGTAATAGTGAATAGATGTGCGAAAAGATTTCCGCTTAAGATTTTAATAGTGAGAAAATTTCGGTATCAGTAATTGAAAGTGTGAGTGGAAAAGATTTAATAGCCTACAAAAATTTTACATTTTCCAAAGAAAGCAATATATGTTTCGTAATTAATAAAATTTTTAAAAATAGACCAACATTTTATTTCGATACCTTTACTTTAAAGAAAACATTTGCGCCCCGTTTACCCTTTACGATTTTATTGACCCCAAGATCCCTGCGCACCATTTACCTGTTCAATAAAAGTTTAGTGAAGGCCTTGCGCCCCGTTTACCACCGCCGCACTATCGTCGATTTTTGTAAAATTGTGGCAAAAAAGGGAAATATCAAATCTTAAAAAATTAAGTAAATTGTCAATAGTCTACTTCCTAACATTCTATTCTATTAGTTGGCTGTGACCATTCTGAATTTTTCACTTGTTTTTAATCTCTACGCCATCTTTAAATTAAGCCAAGTTTTCTATGCAGTAAACGTTATTCAATGATAAACATTGTCTTATAAAGATTTCTTGTATTAAAAATTTCTTGTAAAATTTTTTTACTGTTTAGTGGGATTAGTGTTTAGTCAGGTATGTATATAGTGTTTTATTCATTTATTGAAATTTTGTTTTCTATTTTACTAACACATTTAATCAAGTGTATAAAAATTATAGCAAAGTAGCCATTTTAAAAGCATTTTTTTTATGTTCCGCTAACGACCCTCTTATAATTTGTATAACATTATCTTCTCTAACTGTTTAGTTTTCTGGTTACCAAGAAAAGTTTTGCGACTTTTGCGCTTTTTTTAATAAACTTTAAAATATTAGTGCAGGGTTATAGACTCCACCAGCTTCTTTATTTTTCTAGCTACAAAAAACATTTAATTTAAGAAGTTGTAGGATTGTTATCCACAGAGGTTGCAATGTACTTTTAAATTTATACAAGGTAGCTTAAAAAAGTGTGAGAAATTATTAATATTTTTAATAGAATACCCTATACAGGGTGTCTAGTTTAGGTGATGCCACTTTTGCTTTTTCCGAAATGGCAAGTGCTGCTAGTGCTTTTACCGCGATGCAACATTTCAGTTGTTTCTGAGATACAGGGTGATTTGTTAAAAACACTTAAACTTATTTTGTTGGAATATTTCAAAAACTATTGATTTTCGAGACATACATTAAATATTTTATGAACCACAAACTAATAACTCTGGACAGTTAGTAAGGTCGATTTTTGTATTGTCACTAGTTGGTAAATCTTACGTTTTTTTATAGAATATGGAGGACAACACGCTAATTTTGAGCTATAGAGAGCTCTTTGATATTTTATAGAGTTTTCCGCAAAAAATTTGGATACAAGATTTCGGCAATTACAAAACCACATTCTCAGCCAAACTGGGCATGATCAATTGTCTGGCGATGAAAAAAGAATTTTTCAAGATTTAAAGCTCTTTTTATAAAAAATGGGTTGCCATAGGCCGAAAAAAGGACAAATTTTTAAACTGTCATTCCAAATGGTCGTTTTGCTCTATCTTCAACTGTTTTTGCTTGGTAAATCGTCAAAGTTCAAAAATTCCGATTTTCAATAGTTAATAACTCCCAAACTATTAACTTTAGGTATAGGAATATGACAAGCCAAAATGCTTAGAATTTTATGTAGATTCGAAAAATGCAAAAATATACCACCCTGTATACTTCAAAATAATTTTAAAAAGTAGCTAAAATAGCAGTCTATAACATAGTTTTTGTTTGGAATCAAAATTCTCAATAGTATGGATACTATGGAATCCTGTATATAGGTTGTCGTTCATGCCAAGTTTCGAAACATCCTGTATAAAACTTATTAAGATATCAATAAAGCTTTTGCCACTTAAAATGATTATAATTTGTGTGTTTGTAATTTTTGGAATGATAAAACAACATTTTTGATCTTCTTTTTAATTTATGCCACGTTTTAACAATAATCGGCCACTGTGCGCCGTATTAAACAGGCCTACCTAGCTGTTAACACAATTTCCTTTCTTTTATTTCTGCGCGATTTGCTTGATACAAATAATGTAAATTAAAAATGTTAAAAGTTATTTACAATATCCAATTTCTTGTTGAAATTTCCTAAAGTCCACGGCTCTTAAAAAAGAGAATTTGTACTTGTTTTGGGTAATTTAACTTTAAGCATAATTCGTAAATATTTGAAAACCTTGACTTTCTAGAAGGACGAACCTTTTCTCAGGGCGTAATTAATTATCCAAACAAAACGTTTAAGTTTGGAAAAAGTAGTCTTTCTGTGAAAAAGCATATTATAAAACTTTAGTAATTTACCCCATTAAAGACATAATAAATCAGGTTTTAAATGTAAAAATGCAATTTACCAAAGTGATTAAAGCCATTATGGGACATAATAATTTACTTAATAAAGATATGCAGGAAGGATTATTAAGTGTGCCACAAATGGAAATTTTTTTTTTTTTTTTTATTGTGAAAAACTTTTTTATCTTTGTGACATCTCACGAAGGCTTATGCCTAAATACCAAAGTACCGTGAGTGCCGGGTTATTGGATGTTTAACCCATTTTTTACCCTGTTCCGTCAACGTTATCCAAGCACTGAAACATACAGTTTTGCATTTTACAGCACCTTTTAGACAACGCGGTAGTGCCACCACGGACGTTATTTTTAAAATAACCACTACCTAGAATTGGCAGGAGACTACACAGCGGCTTTGCCATTACCATCTGTGAGATGACGAGCTATTAAAAATCCGTGGAAGGAACCGAGATTCGAACCCGGATCGCTGCGGTGAGAGGCTGATATGTTAGCCTCTACACCAAGCTCGACACAATTTTAGTTTTTGCCAATCAAATGTGTAGTTTTATTTGCGTTGTCATGAGAACACAAGTATTTATCGGATTTTTTTCTCCTGGTGTACCCTGGAGCAAATTAGAGTGGAATTTTTTGACATAATCATTGAATTTGTTTTTACGTTAGGTCTGTCATGCACATGCATAATTAAAAAAATGTTGTTATGTATATTTTATACAATCACAATTGAGACAGCAAAAAACCGAATTCCACGCAGACAAAAGGCGGCTTCTTTGTTAGGCATGAGCGGAGGGATAAAAATTTAATAGAGCAGTTATAATAAAATAATTATTAATTTACATATCTATTATAAAAAATGTTAATTTTTATTTAAAGTAAAAGTCTATACACAGCCAGTTGAGAGGATGTTAGTTTTTTAACAGGGAATGGATGGAATTTAATAAAACAATTTTATTAGATTATTGAGTACCTACTACAAACATGTTTTTTCCTTTTTATTATCGCCATCAGTGTTTTCAGAACTTGATTCGTCATTTGTATTTATAATGATTGGAAAATATTTCTTAAAGTACAAAGAAACTTATATTCATAATCAGGAAGGTCTTTTAGTTCCTGCTAAACCATTCCTAAAGTTAGAACTTTGTTACTTAGTTGTCCTGGTAAAAGTCGTACATAACGTGACGAATAAACTCCTTGGCGCCCGTATCAATTTTATTAAAATAATTTTTTATCTTTAACCGGGTGACCATAAATAGTATAAGGCAGCTAATAATTACCTATAAAAATACTAATTTGATATTGGGCTATGTTAAAGAATAATAATGAGTGCATATAAAACTAAAACTTCTTCGTATTTTTTTAAACATTGCAACCTTTGCCGTGTACCAATTTGGTAATCATGTTTTAAATATTATTTTCCAGTTTTGGTCCCCTTGTTAAGCTACGCTTACGGCTTTCATAATCTGCCTGAACTAAAATTTTCGCTCAACCAATTACTGCAATAAATCTGGTTTAATGGGGTTATTGTGTTGTTTTTTTTTATTTTGTTTTCTTAAAAATTACTTAAACGTACGCTTATAATTTGCACAATTTGTAGAAATTTAAGATCTTATATAATTTAGTCTAATTTAACTATTGTCTTCTTTTATTGTTTGTTTTTTTAATGGCCGCCAAAATGCAATTTTATTTTTAAATTAAATAGTAGAATAGTCCAATAATAATTATAAACTTAAAAACAAACACACATACAAAACACTTGAAGGACCACACTATATAAATAAAAATAAGAATGTTTTACAGAAAAATATAAGTAATCATTCAAAGATCCTGCAAAAAAATTTATATTTTTATCTTTGCTTAATTTTTAATTATTTTAAAAATAGCAGAAAAAACTCATTTTATTTTTTTTTTTGCACAATAGTGGTTTTTGTTTTTATGTTTTTTCTTATTTAACTATTTATATTTTTTTCTTGTTTTTTTTTGTTGATCCTGTAGTATACATATTTGTCATTGAAACGATATTATCTTTTGGGATATACAAAGACGTTAAAAAGTATGATATTTTTTTAATAAGAAACCCTGTATATTGGGTAAGCATTAAAAGTTTTTTTTTTTTTAATTTGTGAAATGAAATACCCTGTTTATTATTTTATTTAATTTTAAAAATTATAGTTTTTGTCGTACCTTATATATCTTAAAAGATAACAAAATACTGATTACTGATTTAAAAACTAGAGAAAAAGAAACAAACCAAGTAATACATTTATTTAATTATAAATAAAAAATAAATCGGCAACCGGCTGTGACTTATTGGTTTTTATGTTTAGTTCTTAATAATTTGATTTCTAAAAATTTTGGTATATTATTTAAAATAAAGCTATTTAATTTGCAAGTTTATAGAATTAGCTTAAAAATAAGCTTTTAATTTTTTTACTGCAATTAGGAAACCCTTGTATAAAATCATTTTAATTGTACATCTGGCAAGTTTTTAAACTTCTTCTTCTTTCATACTATTTTTAAACGACTTTTAATAATTTATACAACAAATAATATTATAAAACACTTTAAAATTCTACTCACCAGAAAATACGCAAGAAACTACTTAAAACTTTATGCGCTCCGAACAGAAAGCCGGCAAAGAAAACTCTTGTTGAGCTTTTAACTTTTCACCGATTATATCCGGGCGCGAAGGAAAATTCAACTGAAGGAAAGCCGGTATAAATGTACATTTCAAATTTTAGAGCGTACAGTGTTGCCGGTACTTAATATGAATATGAGGTTATACGATTTAGAGAAATAAAATAAAAATTTAGACATTAATTTTTGTTTGTTTTACTTACTTAATGTATTGCTTAAAAATTTAAGGAATGTGTATTACCCGTTGTATCTTCTTGCTTGGTGTTTTGTAAAAAAATCAATATAAAAGTATGAAAATCGATGAAAACAAGACATGTACACTAAACTGAGCAAACAAAACTACTTTTTTGAGAAATATATCGAAAATATTGTTTGGGGTGACAAAAAAATGTCATTATATTTTTATTTTTATTAGTTACCAAATCCCAAAAAAAAGGTAAGTCTAAAAATATATTAATGTTTAAAGCTCTATAATTCAAAGACATATGTGCAGATTCATTTTGTTCCTTGATTGTTAGGCCGCTTTGACGCAAAAATGCAAATAAAAAATCTAAAGGAGATGGACCTTTAAATATTTATATTAAGGACTTTTTTGTCACCCTAAACAATAATTTTAATTAAAAATTTTTTTTGGCCCAGTTCAATGTATACACTGCATAAAAATAATTTTTGTATACAAAAAAATAGGACCAGTCCAATAGTAGATATGTCTTTTAGTATACAGGGTGGCCCACCATATTCGACACGGTCTGTAGCTGGATAACCATGGGGTTTTTAAAAAAGTAAATGCTGAAACATATGCAGGTCGGATAAAGCCACAGTATAAAATTATTTTGCTCTATACAGGATGTCTCAAAAAGTGTAACGTATCAAAGTTATATTTTTTTAAATGGAACACCCAATATTTTATGACGGTTTTAGATTCTACATAAAAAATAATTTAAGTTTGTTTATAGTACCAAGTATCTAATTTTATTCGTTTTTGTGATATTTGATTTTATTTCAAAATGCAGGGGTGCAATTAAATTAATTTTATTTTAACAATATAAACTCCTTAAACTTTAAAATTTGTTACAAGATTAGGAAAAGTCTGCCTTATCATACGTAGGTCATATCGAGATCATAGATTATACAGGGTGATCAAAAAATAATTTCAATTTTTTAGAAAGTCAAATTGCAATATCTCTCTTATTTTAAATGAAACACCCTGTATTTTTTACACTACATGATGACAAACCAAATGCTCTTTCAAATGGTGTATAGGTTGCCTATACCTATCTTTTATACTTTTAAGTAAATTCCGTTTTAACATATTGTTATTCCAAATGTATATTTAAATGTAAGTAGGCTGTGATATAACTATGCCTATTTACTAAGCCGTTATTGAAAAATCTAAATTTGTTGGAAAAAAGCACAAAATTAAAAGATTTTGTATTATCTGCCACTATTTTTAAAATTCACAGAAAAAATAATTCATTAGTTGCTTATAATGCTACTTCCAATAACATTATTATATTATTTCAGCTGATGTAATGATAAAACTAGTGTTTTTAAACAATCCTAATAACGCTCCTGGTCAGTTATGACGACATTCTATGACGTATAACTCGTTTCTTCCATTATCCATAATCACTGTGTCAAATTTTTAAAGCAACTATTAAGGTTATCGGATGGTTTCTCCTGGAATATCTTTCAGGATTAACTCTAGACTAAAGTAAACCATTTTTTCACATCCTACCAGTATTATATCATCTTGTTGTTGTAGAAGAAGGGTTTTTATTTAAAATCATTGAAATTTCTTTTAAACTGACTAAAACACTAGTAATCAATAAATGGTCATTGTTCTTTTCTTAAGAAAAATATTAATGGCTGCTATGTCACAACCAACTTTAATTTAAATAAACATTTGTACTAAAAATTTGTAAAAACATATTTTACTAAAAAGCACAAAAGATAGGTATAGGCAACCTATAAACCATTTGAAAGAGTATTTTATTTGTCATCATGTGATGTAAAAAAATACAGGGTGTTCCATTTAAAATAAGAGAGATATGGCTATTTGATTTTCTGAAAAATTGAAATTATTTTTTGATCGCCCTGTACAATATTTGATCTTGATTTGACCTACGTATAATATGGCAGACTTTTTCTAATCTTGTTACACATTTTAAAGTTTATAGTGTTAAAAGTGTTAAAGTAAAATCAATTTAATTTTACCTCTGCATTTCTCAAAAAAATCAAATATCACAAAAACGAATAAAATTAGACACTTAGTACTATAAACAAAGTTGAGTTATTTTTAAAGTAGAATCTCAAACCGTCATAAAATATAGGGTGTTCCATTTAAAAAATATAACTTTGATACGTCACACTTTTTTGAGACACCCTGTATAGAGTTAAATAATTTTATACTCTGGTCTTATCCGACCTGTATATGTTCCAGTATTTACTTTTTTAAAAACCCCATGGTTATCCAGCTACAGATCGTGTCGAATATGGTGGGCCACCCTGTATTTCTACTTCATATTGAAAGCAAAAATATTCGCTTGTTTTTCAACATTTATTTTAATTTTGATAACTTATAATTGATATATCGATTCAATAGAACCTAACTAAAGACCACTTATCTCTTTAAGCAGGCACTTACCTGATGGACGATTTTAGTTTTCTAGGCGTTACGTATTGTATTTAAACAAATGGAAAAAAGTAAAAAACACATACTAAAATAATCAAAACAAAAGTAGACATGTTTAAAATTATTTCTGATTTTTCACTTCAAAAATAAATATTAATTTAGGAAATTATAACAAATTTTTGCGTTTTTCCTAAAGTATTTGTTGCAGGACATGTTTCCTTTTAAATAAATACTGCCCATTTGTTCTTAACAGCACTTCAAATGCCTTTCTTTGCCTTTCAATGATACAAACTGCTAAAGATATTTATTCAGAAAAAGAAAATTTGCCAGAGTTGGATCGAATATTGAAATTTGGTATTCGAATACGAATTCGAATACCGTAAAAAAGTATTCGAATACCGAATATTTTCGAATACCTACAAAAAAAGTATTCGAATACTCGGTGTTCATGAATACCATGATTGGGTATTCATGAATACTGAAGAGCAAAAAAAAACCTCCTTTCTCATGAAAAAGCAACACATTCTTATTTTTCTACGTTTTCCAGAACAAAAATGCAGTGGCGTACCTTGTTCTTGCTTAAAAACTAATCATTTCAAGCATACAAGACGTCTCCCAAATTTTTCAAAAACAACTTTTCTATTTTTTAACTATTGACTTTACTTTTGGAATGGTACATGTACATACTATCTACGATCTACCAGATAGTCATGATTTAGACTGTCATAATAAAATTTATTACACACATCCCTCTTGTGTAAAATGGAAGTAAATACATATTAAGTCTAACCTTTTTTGGAAAAAAGACATTTTTGTAGAAAAATAAAATAGAAAGATTGTTTTACAAATTTAAAAAAACCTGTAAGTCGATTTGTTTTAGTGAATTTGTTATAAACAACAATTTAAAAATAATATGTGGACAGTGTACAACTGTACACTTAGTTGCAAAAATGTTTAATACATAGAAAACATAGTTTGCAATGTCACTTTTTATGTGTTGTACTGAGTTACTTGTTTTTTTAAATAGCAGAACCCCAAAGAAGTTAAAATAATTAATTTAGATATAATTTTGTGTGCAAAAATAAATGTATATCTGTTCAAAATTACTTACCTATTAGGACTATAGAAACAACAGATCAAGATTTAAGAAACATATTGAATTACATTTTTTTTAATTTGGAAAACTAACTTCCTAAACTGTTATATATATTATATATATATGACTTATATTAAATTTAACCCCGTCATCGGCAAAACCACCGCGAACATGTTTTAACCCGCTTAAGATGCATTAAAAGTAACGTAATATTCATAAAATAGGCAAACAGTATTTACATTCAAAATTTGAATACCAGAATATAGATATTTGATTATCAGTATTCGAATACCAGTACTTAAATACCAATATTCGAATACCTGTATTCGAATATCAGTATTCAAATATCGATATTCGAATACCGGTATTGGAATATCGGTATTCGAATACCAGTATTTAAATGCCAGAATATTCAAAATCGATATTCAGAATAAAGTATACCGAATATTGACCAAAAAAGTATTCCGTCGAATACCGAATACCAAACACATAATTCTATTCGATAGTATTCGAATACCGCACAAATGTATTCTGAATAGTATTCAGAATACCGAGTATTCGAATACTACCCAACTACTTTGATTTGGCTTAATTAATCATTTAGAGTTCTTTCTGATTCCTTGGCTTATTTTAGAAAGAAAGCTCATATAAACATATGTCCTAAACCTCGTAACTTTTGAGATACAAGGTTAAAATTTTAAAAAGTATATAGTTTTTAAAATATTCTAACTATTCTTTACCCAATTTTGTTTTATATTTGGCAATATAATTATTGACATTAAAGGGGTAATTTATTACTAACTTTATAACATTTAATAAGTCCAGTGGCGTCTTAAAAGGCAACTGAAGGAATATTTCCAACAAAAACACGGTGCGCCACTGACTGTGTAAATATGTGTAAAATGTTTGTGCTTTTTTAGATTAAGCAAATAAATATACTGTTTTTATGTCCCTCAATTTTTTCCGTATCTTGTTTAGTTGAGGAGAAAAAAATTAAAGTTCACTTGATTGCTTATTTTTAGACCGTTAAGAAGCTTTGCGGGATATTTTTCTTTTAAAAATTAGGTTTAATAATTTTTAATTAGCAATTATGTAACTAAAATATTAAATACTTATTTAAATAGGGTTTATAACCAGTATAACAGCTTTTACTAAAATAAGTGTTTTTGAATTTTTTGTTTTAATTTTTAACACCCTGTATCTTAAAAGTTAAGACGTTTAGGACATATGTTCATATAAACTTTTCTTTCCAAAACAAGCTAAGGAATCTTACCCTGTATTTTTAGCCATCAATTAAATTATACCCTGTACAGTGTGTCCCAGGATAGGTGTCGCAGGGAGACAAATATACCAAAAATTTGTGATTTTTTAAACGTCTTTTGGAAAACTGATCGCATAGTCCAAAACTAATAAATACAAAATTTTACTTACATTAGTGATAAACAGGACTAGTTATAACTAAAAATATGAAAAAGGATCAAAATAGAACACAATATGTTAAAATAGAATGAAATGTTGTAAATGAATGTTGTAAATTTTATGTCAAAATTTATAGTTGAAATGATAAAAGTAAAAATATATATATATATTTTTGATAATCTTTTACATAAAGCATTAAAATATTTCAAAATACTTGGCTAAAGATGCAGCAAATTTCAAAAAATATTTTAAACTATTTTTTTTTCTTTCTCTTGTCCATTAATTATGTTGTAATACATAATGTAAAAAATAAACAATACCTTTTTTTACCTTATGCTTTGAAATAAAATTCAATATGTTCTTAGCCAAAATTTCACAATGGTAAAAAAACAATTTTAGTTAATAGTTAATTACGTCACCAATCCGGTAAAATTAAAATTTTAACAAAATTGTCCATAGTTTTTGTGTAAATAATTTTTAAAGTTGATTAAAATTTATTCCACAATTTGCGAGTTCAATCAACTTCACAATGTTGCCAGTGCTCATGTGAAAAGCAGTCATGTTAAATAAATATGCCAACAAAGAAGCACGGAATAGAAAAGGGATGTCGTCGCTTGTATCTTTTATGACGTAGGCATACTCCAACTACGTCATCGGACTATGCGGTGTTTTAAATAATTTCGCGAGCATTTCCACAAAAATGCAAATTTTAGCATTATAAAAACATTTTCAATTTCCAAAAAATTGAAGAAAAGGAATAAAATCCAATTTATTTACAACGAAAATTTGCTTCCTTAGGTGTACATGACTAAGGGCCTAATCTGTACAACATTTATTTAAATTTGTTTTATTTTTAAAAATAAAAGTAATTAACTTTTAGGCATTTATTGTAACACCTATCCTGAGACACTCTGTATACCCAGGTTATTCCAATTTTGAAATTATTTTAATGTGGACTTGTAAATGTTTTTCTTAATAGACTACTCTATACATTATACTATATTTTTAAATTTCTTTTTGCAGTTTATTACTTTTTTTGTTTTCAGGTTATACAGAGTGTCTTTAAAAGGCGCGGAAAAAATGATACCATTCTAATCTAACCAGAACTAACCAGAACCAACGTTTTCTTTGTCAAAAAGTAGATGGTTTCAGAGATACAGGGCGTCAAAAGTTTATTTTGGATTTAATTTTTAATAAAAAGTTGTTTTAACAATTATTGTGTCATCATCTTCGGCAAAAAGTTATTTTAAAATGTGAGAAATTAGAATCTGCTATTAATTTTGTTGTGTATTTTAGAGGACGCTAACTGCGGTATCTTGCACAAATTAAAAACAAAATAACTATTTTTAGTTTCCTGTACGTAAGTTTTAGATAAATTTAAATTTCCATTCTTCAACATATTTTACATAAAAATGATACACTTGGTAAAAGTTGATTTAATCAGACCTTTTAAGATATCTGGATTAAAAAAAAACAATTCCTGTATGACTGGATCTAAGCTTTATACAGAGTCATCCAAATTAAGTGTCCGTCATTGGTACCTTTGTTATTATTTGAAATACGGAATAGTTTAAATTAGCAAACTAGTAGCATTTTTCACGATCTTTAAGACTGAAGATTAGAAAATACAATTGACAATCGGTTTCTGAGTTATACAGCAAAATATCTTTTTTTAAATGGTATCTATATTTTATTACCATTAAAAAGATCTTTTAAAATCCGTGAAAAAGAGTCTACATGTGATATATCCAATTTTTCATGGTTTCCGAAATATAACCATCGTCAGAAATTTTATAGTACACTGGCATTTTTTAAATAAAACAACCTGTATATTAGATTACCAATAAAAGATATTTAAAGAGCTTTAAGAAAATACTACATTTAATGGATGGTATTTTTGGGTACACGCCAAAATAAAATTAAAAGTACTAAAAAACCAAAAAAATTAAACAAGTAAAAGATAATTAAAATCGACGTTTCGGTGGCAAATCTGCCACCGTTGTCAAGACAAATGGAATAAAAATAATAAAAATAAAAACTTACTATTATTTAGGTTTTAAAATTCAAAATTTTTTTATGTTGTTTTGACATTTAATGTCAAAGTTTTCAGAATATCCTAGAAAAACAAAAAAAATGAATTTTAAAACCTAAATAATATTAAGTTTTTATTTTTATTATTTTTATTCCATTTGTCTTGACAACGGTTGCAGATTTGCCACCGAAACGTCGATTTTTAATGATCTTTTACTTGTTTAAATTTTTTGGTTTTTAGTACTTTTAATTTTATTTTGGCGTGTACCCAATAAATACCATCCATTAAATGAATCCGCCGAACTACAGAACATATTTTGGAAATATGGCCATTCAAATCTAAAAATTACGTTAAATTTCCATTATATCACAGCTTTAGGCTATAAGCAATAAGTTTTAGTCTCAGAAATAAAACAGGGGAAAATATCTACTTTCTTTCAGATTTAAATGGCTATATTTCCAAAACTAAAAAAATAGGCACATCAAATGTAGTATTTTCTTAAAGCTCTTTTAAATATCTTTTTAATGATGATACCATATACAGGGTGTTTTATATAAAAATCCAGTTTACTATTAAACTCCTGAGGATGGCCATATTTCGAAACTATGAAAAATTGGATATATTATATACGGACTTTTTTAAAGGATTTTAAAAGATCTTTCTAATGGTGATAAAATATACAGGGTGTTCCATTTAAAAAAGGGTATTTTGCTGTATAACTCAGAAACCCGATTGTCAATTATTATTTCTAATCTTCAGTCTTAAAGAGCGTGAAAAATGCTACTAGTTTGCTAATTTAAACTATTTCGTATTTCAAATATTAACGAAGTTACCAATGACGGACACTTAATTTGGATGACCCTGTAGAGTGTTTCGGAATGAGTTGCTTATCTTTGAAAGTGTAAATCCTTAGGTTATTTCAAGCAAAAAGTTTAAATAAACCTATGTTCTAAATAGCTTACCTTTTAAGATACAGAGTTGTAAAAAAGCTTATTTTTTAAAATTTTACCAGCCTGTATCTTAAAAGTTTAGCAACCCTGTGTAGGTTAGACCTGGCCATAGAGGAATTGTTATTTTTTTATTTCAGATATCTTAAAAACGGCTGCCTTAATCAACTTTTTCCAAGTATACCTTTTTTTGTAAAATATCTTTTGGACTAAAGTAAGAAGTAAGTTGGGTTAAATTGTCATATTTTAGCCTCAGGAATTTGTGGGGTCATTTTTCCGCACATCTTTTAGAGATACCTTGTATAGGATTAAATCCTAAAATGTAAGAAAAATTGCGATTTTTATTGGAAAAATAGCAAATTCAGAACACTCTGTGTGAAACACCGTAATGAAATGCTAAATCCAGTGTTTGAGAAATTCTTCTTAATAGCAGCAAAATAAACTTATAAAACCATTTTAGTAAAGCTAAATAAAATTGCTAGATATTTGGAATTATCTTCCAAATTAAAAAAAACCTTTATTGAATCCTGCATTGAAAATCTCATAACGCTTCAAAGGATGAGCAAATTCAAATGCAGTGCCAATCCTTTATACCGGAAATACGAAATCAAAGTCTGATTGTCCAATTATTATTCGATAAAACTATTTAATATTTCAAATGAAAGGGCATTTCACTGATAAACAAAATATTATGGAAAATATGGATTATGCCGGCAATATGCTTGACAATTTTGAAATTTGCATTTATATATGTACAGGGTGGGCCAAATTCGACGCTTTTTATGGGAAACTTATGTCTCTGTATCAAAAATCCGCATGAAAAGTTGCTTTAAAAATGTTTTTACAGAAATAAAAAATCTTTGTTAGTAAAAAGTTATAAAGGATTAAAGAAAACACTAGAAATTAAGGAACACGCTGTAGCAAGTAAAGACGCAAGATAGAAAATTGCGGTTTTCACCAGTAAGTATGGCTTGAAATTTGAGTTTTGTGTAAAACATGAGTTTCCTACAAAAAGCGTTGATTTATGATATATTAAAAATAATGACAAAAAACATAAAGCTCCATTTTTTTACATTAAAATATTTAAAATTTTAAACAATTTCCTAATTATACCCAAAACAAATATCGGAAAAGCATTATTAAGAGAAACAAATAAAACCAAATTCGCCCATGTTAAATTCTTTATTTTTTTAGGATTCAGAGTCATTTTTTGCGATAACTAGTGGTCCAAACATAGATTTACTTTATCTCATACGAACAAGAATAGAGAACAAGAAACCCAAATATGTAAAAATAAAAATTTTAGTTATTTGTTTTTACATTAAAACCTTTTGAATTTTTGACATTTGTATAAATACATACATATGTATAAATTTGGTGTGGGTCCCATGTCTCAGTTTTTAGATAAAATAAGTTGAAAATTGTAGTTGCGCTCCTGTCTATCGGTTACCTGAAACACCGGTTAGATACGGCACATGGTTCCTGAAAATTTGCTATTATTATTGTCAACACAACAACCACCATAAATCATCGATTAATCCGGTTTAAACGTCAAGAGTGTCAAATTTATATACAAATTTTTATTTCGAAAAATATAAAGTTACAATAAAAAGAAAGCTACTTTTTTTTAGTAACACAACACATAAAAGGAAAAAAGTTTTAGCTTTCATTTTAAAAAACAACCCAAAAATATTGGGTTAAAATCAAAGGCCAAGCATTTCTCTCTCTCACCACGCGTGTTCCGTATGTAACTAAAGTTTTTCGGCAACCAGTGGTTACCGACATTTTACCAGCAGATCAACCAACATGTATGTATCTATAGCCACCGCGGCTTCAAAAGAGCTTGGATTTTTTTCCGAGCCAAAAAGTATTTTTCTCCTAGCAATTTATACACTTTGTATGTGTCCCAAATTCGACCCTCTCTGGAATATTGTTCTCATGTCTGGGGAATGGCATCCCCTACAACCCTCAGCATTCTTGATGCCATTCAAAGAAGAGCTGTTCGTCTTTACTTACTCAAAGACTTCCTTCTCTTGCCCATCGTCGTGCTGTGAAAGATCTATCGCTCTTTTATAGATACTTTTACGGCTTCTGCTCCGACGAATTATCCAGTATAGTCCCTCCTCTTGCAGCTCCCAACAGAAAATCGTGGTGTCGCACGTATGCATCCCTATACGGTCCAATTGGACAGTCCCCGAACTTCCCATTTCGTTCGTTCTTTTATCCCTAGAGTTTTTAGACTGTGGAACCTACTGCCAGCGGAGGTCTTTCCTTCTCCCCCAAATCTTCAAGTTTTCAAGTCCTGTGTTAACAAACTTCCTCTTACCTTGCTTAAGACACCTTAGGTTTTTAGCCTTCGTGGATTGTCCAAAGATAAAAGAAAAAAACATAAGAAAGGAAATACAGCTTAAGTATGGTATGAGATGAAGACCTGTTAATAACTATGGTTTTGAGGTAAAGACAATTTTTTACGTTCATAAGATCTGGACCAAGGTATCACAAGGTATTAAAATTAAGAGGCGGCAAAACTGAATAGCCTACGGGCGGAAAAGATGTAAATCTGCCACTAAGAAAACTATCTGTTAATTATATTTTAACATATTTAAACCCTAACAATTTTCTTTCATTTTTTAAAATAAAATTCTGTTACAAGTTAAAAACGTTGGTAAAGTTTGCTATACAAAGAAAAACTACTACTTAAAATACCCGTTGGCAATGCAGAATACGGTAACTCCAAAGCCGGGAATAATGTAAATCTTCTTTTTTGTTATTTCTTCGTTTTCGATTGTTATACCTATTTTAAAACCTTTTTATACCTACTAGAAAATTGTAATATGCTTTGAATGAGAAATAAAACCAAGTTAAACTTTATGCCGTTATGCCAAAAGTTATGAAAAAACTTTTTTTTCATTAATATTATATTAATATAATTAAAATATAATTCGGCAAAATAACAGAAAAATGCCTATAGCAATATATACAGGGTTAGTAGAAAAAACTAAAACGGTGGATTATCTTAGCAACCGTTAAATATAAAAGAACCAAATTTTGTGCGAAGGGGTAACTTGACATGAATAATAAAAAATATATATTTGTGAGGTTGCCAAGTTTATAGTTTTTTCTCTAGGTTAGGAAATTTTAAGGTTTTAAATGGAATACCCTACTTTTTATTATTGTAATCAATTGCTTGGATCAACTTTATTAGAACCTGATATTATCATGTTTTTACTCCTGTCAATTTCAGAGATATGGCATCATGTTTTTTTTCAAAATGAATACAAAAACGAGTAGGTTTGGTCAATTATCTAAAAACGATCGAACCGAAATTCGTCTGAATTAGTACAGGGAAGTAACTGGATATTCTAAAAAATGTTGTTTTTTAAAAGAAGATAAAGTAAATTGTCGTAGTATTGTACATTGTTGGATTCGCTTTAAAATACTGCATTTAGAAATATTATAAAAGTGATATGGTCCTATTTTGGTTTTTGAGCTAGGGAAAAAAAAATGAAGTTTAGAGCCTTTTAGTAAAAAGGTTAAAACGATAAAATCGATTTCACATTTTTCTGAAAGTGAGGTGAGTATAAGGAGTGATTTTAGAATGATCATGGCGCTCTAGATGAAAAATTAAAATTTAATTTAAAAATAAAATTTAACCAAAATTTGTCTTAAAAATATTGTATTCCGCCTAAAAATGATCTGGAGAATCCGAAAATGGAAAAATATACAGGGTGTCCCATTTTAAAATCAAAAGTTCCAGTTATTTCCGGTGAAACCGGAAGTCATAATAGCATATCATATACACCTAAAAATTACTTTTTATCAGTCTAACAACCCTACCAAGTTTCGTTAGTATCGATATAGAAATAAAAAATTTGGCAGCCGGAAAGTGATCCTGTGGGCACCCGGTATAAGATCCTAAATAACTACAGCTTTAAAATCCTTAACTAGTAATAGTAGCTTTTGTTTTGAGCTATATACTTTTAAACAAGTTAATAAAATAATTCTCTTTATTTACTAAAATCAGTAATGTAAACTTTGATAGCATAGTAAATGACACTCCAAAATCACCTCGTTTTTTCACCCTGTATACTTAGACGGTACAAAAATATGTTTATATCTTTGATCTTAGTCTTCACACTCTTTGTGCAAAAAATTAATAAAATCTAAACGTTTGTTCTTTCTTTATACTTAAAAATGCATTTTTTTAGTTTGTGGATTTTAGAAAATCTAATCAGAATTTTATATATTCCGACGCCACTGCTAAAACAAATACTTAATACAAAAGATTTTGTTATATTTTACTATCCTATATTATAGCCAATAGTTATGCATTAAAGAATGTTTTGGAAAAGCTTTAGTAAGTAAAATAATGAAATATTTAATATTAAGTTACTTACAATACAAATATTTCAAGCTATAAACAAAGGTGCATTAGCACTCGGTTGAAATTATTTTAATTCAATAAAATAAAATCTTAACAAGATGCCAGACGGAATCTGGGCCAATGGTTGCGTCTTAAAAATGTGGTAAATAGTTTAGTCTTGTTAGGAATATATTTTATTGAATTAAAATAATTTCAACCGAGTGCTTATGAACCTTGTTTATAGATTGAAACCTTTTGTATTGTAAGTAACTTAATATTAAATATTTCATTATTTTATTTCTTTTAAAGTAATCATAACTTTTATTATATTGTGTAAGAGCAGAATAGTTTTTCATAATGTAAAAAGTTTTAATTTTCTTAAAATGTTAAAAAAATAATTTGATTCTGGAGAAAGGCCAAATAATATTGTGTTTAAACCCTGAATATTGATATCAGTATTAGAAAAGTCTCCTAAAAAGTCTTAAAACTCATAGGACAACTTTTTTCTAATACTTAATGATACTCTTAATCTACAAAGGTATGATACGCACTTATTTTAGTCAAAGGTGTACAGTGTATACATAGTATACTGCCCTGTAGATGACGGTCGTGATGAGGCCATAAGTAAGGGGTGATTCATTTAGAGGTACTTTTGTAGTAGGTATTTTTAAATAGATGAGAGGGTCCACATTTCAAACTGTTATGGTATTTGTGTTTAGTACTGTTTGACAATTTATCCTAAAAAGACTTAGCCTCCGGCACAACGTCTAAAACTTGTTCAACTGTATTATGAAAATCATTATTCTCCGATAAATTTGTTTCGTGCGCTTTGTGCGTACAGCAAATAATCGGCGTACTAAGCCGATTATTTGCTGTACCATCACAAAAATTTGAACTCTAATTTTCATTCTTAGATAATTCTTAACCAAATGAGCCACATCCAGCACGTAGTGTAGAAAATATAGCGGCAGTAGCTGCGAGGGTATAGGGTGTTATATATTGAACGGGGTCTACACACTTTATTATTTGAGATAAAAAATATATTAAATACAAAGTTTTGTGTTTTTTAAGTACCGCCAGGATTTCTTTAAAAAATAAACAAATGAAAATAGCAAAGTTAAGAAATAAGCATCGACTTTCTTATTTTAAATGAAACACCATGTATATTTTAAGTTCATTGGAAAGGGTATATTTTTCTGCTTTCAAAAATATATACTTTGTCTATGTTTTACATTGGTTTCATTTGTTTCTAGAAATATGACCTTTCTGTTATTTGTTTTGGTTAAAAAAACAAATTGTCTGAAATAATTAATATTTTAATGTAAAAAAATGAGGATACATGTTTTTGTTATTATTTTTTACTTAAACAACTTGAAGTAGTTCTATAAAACTTTATTAACACTAAATAAACAAAATTATTTAGTCGTTTTCTCCATTTCTAGAACCTGTTCGCTTTTTTGCCACAGTATTTCTGTTCTTCAAATTTTTCACACTATAATAAATTGCAAATGTTGAGAGAGTTACTTAATTGGGATACTTCGTCCTATAATAATTTCGTGTTTGATGGTAGTTATATATTTTTTAAATATTTTATTAATTTTTGTTCTTGATTTTTTTCGTTAGAATATCCCATAATGTAAAAAAGTAATAAAACATGCGTTTAAAGTCAGTCAGAAAGGTCATTTTTAGGGAAACAAATAAAACCAAAGCAGGATTGAGAGTTATTTTCTGCGATAACTGGTGGTCCAAATATAGACAAAGTATATAGTTTATTTTTTAGCAAATCCTGGCGGTTCTTATTAAACCCTAAAACTTTTGTATTGAAAATATTTTTTTAATCTTAAACAATAAAGCCCGTTCACAATATAACCGAACACCCTATACGTGATGATTCTAACGAATTGATTTGGCGCTCGAAAATTAGAGCTTAAGAACAGACCATGTTAGGCGCAGTTAAGGCCAACATTTGAAAGCCATAATCTTTAAAAAATAAATGTAAAGCCGGGTACAGATCTGCACACGCATACGTTGAGCGAAGACACATACACATGCGTGTGCAAATATGGACCTCGCTCTCATGGCTTCTCGCCGCATGCGTTGCTTCTCGCGAATGACTTGAGCGCGCACGTCGCGAGCCAGCCTGGTGTCGGTTTTTCCAACGCTTCAAAGAAACATGGGTATGCGTTCGCGCTCAGTTTGGACAGAAACAATCGTCTGTTGTTGTATTCTCGGAATTTTTGTTGTGAAAGTTTTTGTTTATTGATTAAAATGGAATGGTCCAATGAAGATTGCCTGGCGCTTATTGACCAGTATGAAAAATATCCCATATTATGGGATACATGTATGTGTGCATCCTTTGGGCGCTCTTGGCGGAGCGCCGTGAGCACGCACGCATACGTAGCAATAAAAATTTCCGACGAATGATCTGAGCGCGCACGACTTGAGCATACATGCGTGTATGTAGTTACTCAGCGTATACGTGTGCATATCTGTACACGGCTTAAGATATAGTTCTTTCGCATGATAATAAATATTACTTAATAAAGTTTTTTTTAATTTTTATTATTATTTTTTTAACAGTGCGTCCTAATGAATCACCCCTTATAATCATTTAATATTTAGGTAGAGTAATAGATTTTGTCTCTGTACATTTAATAGTCTGTTACAGTATAATATTAAGTTAATACTTTGAAACAGCTTTATAACACTTTATACAATAAGGTCGTGTATTGTTATATTCGATTTAATTCAGTCTCGAAAATTTTGTTGCTTCAGAAACTTCATTTTCTCTTGGTATTTTACATTTTAGTGGTTTTGATCTTATAGTTTGTGAATTTAATATTTTTACGTAGAAATTTATAAAGCTATAAAATCAAAAGGTATTATTTCTTTTTGTATGTATATAATTTAAAGGGGAAAATACTAAATAACAAAACAAATTTTTTGTTTTCTTGTCTAATAATCCAAGTGCAAGTGAGCGGCAGACCTTTGTCATTTTGTAAAAACCTAAAGTTTGTCAGCGCATGCTTCCAATATAGGTAGAAGTGATGAGAGACTATGATGTTTGACTCATAGTGGCTTTGGCAGGTACCAGAAACCAGAAAGGTTAATTAATTAAAACCTAAACTGTGTTATTTTGTAAAAGCTAAATTTTATAATATGTTACTTGAGTAGTTATTAGAAGATATTTTCTTAGTAGCCAGACACTTTTGACAGTCCTAACCACGTGGCAGACAAACATTTTCGGGATGGCCCAAGATACAACAAAAAGTCTTATATTTAATGGGTGTCATTATAGTCGTTACCTAAATATTATTTAGATATTATTATTTATTTTAAATATTAAAATAAGAATTCATTTAATGTTCCTTGTTTACGATAATTCTCAAATATTTTGGGGAAAAGAAACAAAATATCTCTTAACTTTATTTGTTGCTAAGCTAAAGATTTTCTAACAAAGCTTTATTTCCCACCCGCTTGAAAAGTTGCTGGGAATTAACAGATGATATTTAAATTATGGCAAAATATGTACAAGTGATAATTATAGAAAAACAAAAGCAACACAAAATCAGCAAGGTAAAAAAGATTTGTTTACTTATTTAAAAAGGTTTACTCATACAGTGTGTCCCCAGATAGGTATTACAAGAGGACAAATGTGCCAAAAATTTTTGAATTTTAAAACGAAATTTTGAGAAAACTGTTTGCATGGTCCAAAACTAAGAATGCCAAAATTTTACTCCGATTTGTAATATACAGGGCGAGTTATAACTGAAAATATAAAAAGAGCAAAAAAGGGCAGGGAGTTAACTACTTTTATTGTTAAAAATAGAACTTAAATAGTGGGCAAGAGAGAGCAAAATTTAATGGAAAATTATTATTTTTTTTAATTTAATGCTCTAAGCCATTATTTTAAAAATTGTTAATGCATAATGTAAAAAATTTATAGAAATATTTTTTTACTTTAATTCAATAACTTTAAATTTTGACATAAATTTTAATTCTCTACAACATTTATTTATACAATTTTGTCCTATTTTAAAAATAACTGTACTTTAATCTTTGGTATTTTTCTTATGTTTAGTGTTAGCTTGCCCGGTATATTACCAATTGGAATAAAATTTTGTATTTATTAGTTTTGGATCATGCGATCAGTTTTCCCAGAAGGGCGTTCAAAAATTCTAAAAGTTTTGATCCATTTGACCTCTTGCAATACATATCCTGGGACACACTGTATAAATAGCTACTCCAAAAGTGTTTTTGAAAATTTAGGAGTTTATTTTCCGCAAAAGTTGGATTAAGCGTTCGGGATTAACCATATTTCAGATTTTTAAAAACAAACCCATGCTGCACAAGACCCACGAAATCTGTGCGGCGAACACAAACATATCCACGCGTGGCTGGCAGCAGAATGGGCTAGCTCTGAGTTGGGTCCAATATGCGCCACTCCATTTAAGAGCACGTTTTACAAAGTTATGCACGCGTAGGGTGCGCGTGTGCTGTTCGTGAGCTGGGTTCAATTTGCGGCGGGCCTTTACGTTGGAAACAATGCATTTCCAAACCTACGTTTATATAATTTTTGTTTATATTTTAACTTATTCCTTAAAATAAAAAATGGGATTTTTAGATATTCTGTATAGGACTCAGTAGGGCTGTCTTTTTGTAGCAGTTACTTTTTATCGCTTTCTCGTTTAAAATGTCAAGTTTTAATAAAACCGATAAAAATCCAAGAATTTGTTACTTTACTTTAATTTAATTATCATTAAATCAATTATCTGAAGGAAAGGCCCAACTATTTGCTAAACAATTTGATGCCAATTCAACCCTTTATCCACCTGTCAATCATCCAGTTCCAACTATTTCCCCAGTGCCATACAAAATGCCCAATATTATATTAAGCGTATCCTTTCTTCTCTTCACACCAAGAAATCGTTTGGGCTGGATGGAATACCAGCAATCGTTCTTAAAAATGTGCTCCTGAACTTGCACCTATTTTAACTAGGCTTTTCGAATTTCTTATGACACGGGTATTTTTCCAGACAGCTGAAGAGCTGCACGTGTTCAACCTATTCTCAAGAAAGGATCTAAATCTCTTCCATTTAACTATAGATCCATTTCACTTATCTCAATGCTTTGTAAAGTAATAGAGAAATCCATTAACTCGCAAATTCTTAGGTATTTAGAAGGCAATACGGATGCAGATCTTCTTTTCTTCGTTTCACACAACTGGAACAAGTCTCTTGAGTTTCTAGGTAAGTCCCAGATCGTTGCTCTTGATATATCTAAAGCTTTCGACCAGGTCTGGCATGACGCACTTCTCAGTAAACTTCCCTCCTACGGTCTTCCAACTAAATTTTGCTCTTGGCTTTCCAGTTATCTTTCTAATCGGCGAATATCAGTCATTGTTGATGGTCACTCTTCAAGCTTTCACGAAATTAATGCTGGAGTGCCTCAGGGTTCAGCTCTGGCACAAACATTGTTTCCTCTTCACATCAACGACCTTCTTTCTTCCACAACCAATCCCATTCATAGTTATGCTGACGATAGTACCCTTTATTCGACTTTTCAGATTCTCAAACCAATCTCTTAACCGAACTTAGAAAGCAAACGCAGGGCGATGTAGATCTCTTTCACAGGATCTCAATTTGATATTGGATTGGGGCGCCAAAAATCTCGTTCAATTTAATGCATCTAAAACACAATCATGTTCCTTGTCGCGAAAAAAATCATCAAATACTTACCCTCTGCTTATGAGTGGCCAGGTTTTGCAGAGCGGGGGTACATTTAACCTTGTGGGCGTCACATTTGAGAATAACCTTCACTGGCATAAAAACATTGTATCTATAGCCACCCCGGCTTCAAAAAGCTTGGATTTCTTTTCCGAGCCAAAAAGCATTTTTCTCCTTCCAATTTATACACCTTGTTTGTGTCCCAAATTGTTCTCATGTCTGGGGAATGGAATCCCCTACAACTCTTAGCATTCTGAATGCCATTCAAAGAAGAGCTGTTCGTCTTATTAATGATCCTATACTTACTCAAAGACTTCCTTCTCTTGCCCATCGTCGAGCTGTGGGAGATCAATCGCTCTTTTATAGATACTTTTACGGCTTCTGCTCCGACGAATTATCCAGTATAGTCCCTCCTTTTGCAGCTCCCAACAGAAAAACTCGTGGTGCCGCACGTATGCATCCCTATACGGTCCAATTGGACAGGCCCCGAACTTCCCATTTCGTTCGTTCTTGTATCCCTAGAGTTTCTAGACTGTGGAACCTACTGCCAGCGGAGGTCTTTCCTTCTCCCCAAATCTTCAAGTTTTTAAGTCCCGTGTTAACAAACTTCCTTTTACCTTGCTTAACACACCCACGGTACGTTAGTATTTAGTCTTTAGTCTTCGTGGATTGTCCAAAGATAAAAAAATCATTGTCCAATTTTCAATATTCGTCTCAGAAATCAAGTATTATTTTTTTCTTTAAAACTAATTTTCCTTAAGTTTTATATTCTTTAAAAGGATTCCGGGCCCTATAACATTATTTTTACTTGATCACTTGTATATGTTATTTATTTTGATCTACAATTTTTAATACACCACTACCACGCATAGATCAAACACAAAGATAAGTTTATAAAAGTTTTTAAACACTTTTAATACAAAGATTCTCTAGTGGAAGCAAAATAAAGTTTAGTACTGCGGGGTATAGCACAAAACTTTGTCGATAATTAAGTTTAATACAAGACTGCTAAAATATTTATAAACTTTTAAAATGTTTGTTCATCACAAATACATTATTTAATTGGTGGCGTTATTTCATTATGTTGACTATTTATACAGAGTGTTTATTATGGTATAGAGAAAAACACAGATTCTTTGGGCCAAAATATTAAGATTTAACCAAACATCCTTTTTTTTTGATAATGTTTGATGCGTTTTAAATATTTTAATAAAGCTTAGTAGTGCATTATTTTAGTCTAGAAGTGTTTGTCTTACATAGTTAGGATGCACTTAACAAAACTATATCATAAGTTTGCTCAAGGCATTTTTTGCAATTATGCAGGTATTCCGTCTGGACTATTATTAATTTTAGACTCATTTTTTTTCAAACAAATCTGCCATGCTTTAATTAGTCATTTATGTAAATTATTTGAAAGTAAACATATAACTTCAAAAACCCTTCAAAACAAATTTATCCTCTACAACAAGAAAAGGAAAAACGTCTCTAGAGACTTAAGTGGTCCCTATACTTCTTGAGAACTTCCCTAATTTGTGTAGTGCACCCGAAAATACCTTTAACAGCGTATAAAGACTCCTTTTCATGCATCCGTTCTCTGTCGGTATGCCGATTATAGATTTATTATTCATCCATCAATTCGTATAAATTTTTCGTCGACGGATGAAGTTTTGATGTTGTAGAATTGTAGATACTTCACGAATAAAATAAACCTTAAGAAAATTTAAAAATAGCTAAAATAATAATTACTTTGCTGGCTTTATTCGTGGTTCTTTTTATTATTTACAAAAAATATAAAGGGTTTGGGTAAAAGATATTTATTAACACCGAAAGGATTGAGTACCCTAATCTCCTGCAACAAATGCATTCTTGCATTTTTTCGCACAAAACCCCAAAAAAAGAAAGAAATGTTAAAAATAATATCTAAACAAGGATACTTAAATTAAGGCTATACTGGCAATCCGTGTTTGCAAGGTCCCAAAGGATCCATGTAAATAGCGATGTCCTTAAAATCAAAATTTTATACTTTTCGGATAACGTATCGACGGATGACGGATGCATGAAAAGCAGGCTTTAGCAAAAACTACAACTGCCTCATATTAAAAATGGTTTAATATTCAGACTGTCCACGGATGGGGTCAACTTTTTTATTATTAATTTTACGAAAAAAGTTCTTCTTTAAAAAAGTTTTGCATGGTCGAAAACCTAAAAACCAATCATAAGATATTCATTTTTTTACTAGTATAGGAGGTATCTTAAAAAATGTTAATTTTGTTTAAGATAAAAGTTCCTTTATTTTTAAAAATGTTTAAAAAAATTTTAAAGGAAAAATGTTTGGAAATAAAAAATAGCTCTTAGATATGCAAACTTATTCATTTTATTTTTTTTTTTATTATTTTTGTACATTCGTAAATACTTATTTTGAAATGTAATGTCTAAAGAAAGCTGGAGTACTCTCAAAATAGCGAAAAGTCACAGAAACGCTTGTTATCGAATAAAAACTAAAGAAAAACTTTTATTTTGTAAATGAACAAGTTTACCTATTTAAGACTTATTTTTATTTTTAAACATTTTTCCTTAATAAAAATTTTCGATATTTTTTAAAAACGGGTACTTTCCTCTAGAAAAAAACTCAATTTTTGAGATACCTTGTATACTACTAAAAATATATCTAATGATTGTTTTTTAGGTTTTTAGACCATGCAGAACTTTTATAAAGAAGAACTTTTCTCGTAAAATCAATAATAAAAATGTTTCCCATATGTAGAGAACTTTTAATTTATTGTTAAGTTTTTAGTTTTGTTATTAGTTGATACTTTTTATTCTTATTGAATTTATTTAATGCCTCACTATAACTAACCAGAAGTAACCCGCGATTTTTATTGAGGTAGTTGTGGAAAATGTGAAGGTAATTCGCCATTTTGTTGCGGCGGCCTTCTTGGATTTTATTTTTTTATAGTGAGCTCTATTATACAAATCACGCTCTTGCATTTAATACCCATATTAAGGTCGTTGTGAAAAAAATATGTAATCTGCCAATTTGTGGCGGCGGCCATCTTGGATTTTATTTTTTTCATGGTGGGCTTTATTCTACAAACCAAAACCTTTTATTTGATACCCATATTGAAGTAGTTATGAAAAAATATATAATACGCCATTTTGTGGCGGCGCGGCGGTCATATTGAATAATATTTTTTCATAGTGGGATCTATTCTACCAATCAAGCCTTTCCATTTGATACCCAAAATAAGGCTGTAGTGAAGTAATATGTAATCCGCCATTTTGTATCGGCGGCCATCTTAGATTTACAATAATAATAAGAGTGTGTCATATTGATCGGTCAAGTGAAGTAAAACCGTTTAAAAACATAATATATATGTAGGTATTAATTTTCGATATACTTGTAGATAATTGGTTAAATTAATGGTTTTCCAAAAACGCGCCGCGGCGCCCTAACTCGCCACAACGTATAATCGGGGGCGGCATGCTTGTCTTCGCGGACGCCTTTGCTAACTTTCTTTTATGATATGCCGCTTGATGCAGCTGGTTATCGCACTATGGTATAGAAATTAAATTTTTTGGCCAAAATTCTGGAACTTACCAATCTAACTTAAAAATGAGGTGGTCTTTACTGAAAAATTTTTTAAAAAATATTATGCATTATTACAGATGGTTTTTGGGAACCTAAAACATATATGTTATTATAATTTTTTTATCTTTGGACAAACCACGAAGGCTAAAAGCCTAAATACCAACGTACCGTGGGTGTCTTAAGCGAAGTAAGAGGGTGTTTGTTGACACGGGACTTAAATACTTGAAGATTTGGGGGAAAGGAAAGACCTCCGCGGGCAGCAGGTTCCACAATCTAGAAACTCTAGGGATAAAAGAACGAACAAAGTGGGAAGTTCGGGGCCTATCCAGTTGTATAGGGATGCATACACGCGGAACCACGAGTTTCTCTGTTGGGAACCGTGAGTGGAGGAACTATACTGGACAAATATAAATTTACACCCCACTTAACATTATTATTTTTTATTATACAAAATAAAGTAAAATATCAACTTGTTTGGGTAATTCGGTAGGTTTCTAATCAGTAATCGGATGATTATTATCTCATGTGATATAAAGGGTACGACAAAAATTATGATTTTTTTATGGAATACCCTGTATATTATTTCACCACCAAAAAGATCTTTTAAAAAGCTTTCAAAACACTATATTTGATGTGTCTATCTCAATTAGTTTCGGAAATATGACCATCCATATCTGAAGAATAATTTTTAATTATCCTTAGAAGAGTGCCCAACTTTCTTTCTTTTTTAACGTATAAAATAAATACAAACACTGTTTTGTTGCGTAGATTCTGTAGAATCCATATCTTTCATCAGAAAAATTCACAAAAATATTAATTTTTTAAATGGAAAACCTTGTAAATTATAAAAAAACTTGTATCTTTCCTTACACTTAGATGTAGCAAAGCAATTTTAAGTGCAAAAAGTGATAAAGAAAATGAAAAAAAATATTTGACAAAAGTAGCAAGACTTCACGAGATTTTGCATCGGAAACACAACAATAAGTCTTATTATTTAATTTTTTTAGTAAACTAGGCTAATAATGAAGTTCGTAGATTAAATGTTGTATATTTATGTTTACATGAGTTAGAATAATATAAATTATTGCAAATTTTTCGACAAAGCTAAAACACTTTTCATTTAATACCTAATTCTTTTTAGTTGCATGATTTTCATTTATTCTTAAAATACATTTTCATGAAACATGCCGTCTCAGGCGGTCGCTTCACCGGCTTATCCCTCGGGCCGGCTATGGTTTTCAGTAACAAAAAAAGTGGGTACAACAAATTTTTGAAGAGAAAAAAAGAGGCCTCTCTTTTTAAAAACCAAGTTCTTTTGCACTAATCCCTTATATATTTTTTTCTACCAAAAAAAAGGTCCTCGTCCACTTTTACTGGCTTTTTCTAGCTCCAAAAATGTTCTCTTTCCTTCTTCCCCTATGTTAAGGGGAGGGGGCGCTCCACATAACCATCCGCTGTAAAAACATACCTAAAAAATGACTTTTTCATACAAATTTTTCTTCTTTGTCACGCTAAGGGGAGGAGGGGGCTAAATCTACAACCCCCGCTCCCTTATATACGCCTATGTTTTTATTTATATCTTGTGATCTAGACTTCGCCCTTAAATTTTCTTTACATCATACTGCATTGAAGCAAGAAACCACTACCACCAAACAATCTCAGACGCCAAGGACTCCTTTGATAACCGTATAAAAACAAAGTACTTTCTTGCTCAAATGGCAGCAAATCCTTCTGGTCCTTTGCCAAAAACATCAGTAGAAATTTCTGTACCAATTCTTTTCCATCATTAACTTTGGAAGATGAAATTATTTCTACATCTAAAGGAAAGGCCGAACTATTTGCTGAACAATTTGCTGCCAATTCAACCCTTCATCCACCTGTCAATCATCCAATTCCAACTGTTCCCCCAGTTCCTCACAAAATGCCCAATATTATTTTTAAGGTAAAACACATTAAGCGTATCCTTTCTTCTCTTAACACCAAGAAATCGTCTGGGCTAGATGAAAAACCAGCAATCGTTTTAAAAAAATGTGCTCCTCAACTTGCACCTATTTTAACCAGGCTCTTTCGAATTTCTTATGACACGGGTATATTTCCAGACAGCTGGAGAGCTGCACGTGTCCAGCCTATTCCCAAAAAAGGATCTAAATCTCTTTCATCCAACTATAGACCCATTTCACTCCTCTCAATGCTTTGGAAAGTAATAGAGAAATCCATTAACTCGCAAATACTTAGGTACTTAGAAAAATTTTACATGACAGGCAATACGGATTTCGTCACAAGAGATCTACAGCAGATCTTCTTTCCTTCGTTTCACACAACTGGAACAAGTCTCTTGAGTTTCTAGGTGAGTCCCAGATCGTTGCTTTTGATATATCTAAAGCTTTCGACCAAGTCTGGCATGACGCACTTCTTAATAAACTTCCCTCCTAAGGTCTTCCAACTAAACTCTGCTCTTGGCTCTCCAGTTATCTTTCTAATCGACGTATATCAGTCATTGTTGATGGCCACTCTTCAAGCTTTCACGAAATTAATGCTGGAGTGCCACAGGGTTCAGTACTAGCACCAACTTTGTTTCTTCTTCACATCAACGACCTTCTTTCTTCCACAACCAATCCCATTCATAGTTATGCTGACGATAGTATCCTTCACTCTACCTTTCAGGTTCCCAAACCAATCTCTCAACCCGACTTGGAAAGCAAACGCAGGGCGATGCAGATATCTCTTTCACAGGATCTCAATTTGATATTGGATTGGGGCGCCAAAAATCTCGTTCAATTTAATGCATCCAAAACACAATCGTGTTTCTTGTCGCGAAAAAACAATTAAACACTCATCCTTTGCTTATGAGCGGCCAGGTTTTGCAGAGCGGGGACACATTTAACCTTGTGGGCATCACATTTGAGAATAACCTTAACTGGCATAAACACATTGTATCTATAGCCACCGCGGCTTCAAAAAAGCTTGGATTTCTTTTCCGAGCCAAAAAGTATTTTTCTCCTTCCAATTTATACACTTTGTATGTGTCCCAAATTCGACCCTCTCTGGAATATTGTTTTCATGTCTGGGGAATGGCATCCCCTACAACCCTCAGCATTCTTGATGCCATTTAAAGAAGGGCTGTTCGTCTTATTAATGATTCTTTACTTACTCAAAGACTTCCTTCTCATCGTCGAGCTGTGGGAGATCAATCGCTCTTCTATAGATACTTTTACGGCTTCTGCTCCGACGAATTGTCCAGTATAGTCCCTTCTCTTGCAATTCCCAACAGAGAAACTCGTGGTGCCGCGCGTATGCATCCCTATACAGTTCAATTGGACAGACCCCGAACTTCCCATTTCGTTCGTTCTTTTATCCCTAGAGTTTCTAGACTGAGGAACCTGCCGCCAGCGGAGGTGTTTCCTTCCCTCCCAAATCTTCAAGTTTTTAAGTCCCGTATTAACAAACTTCCTCTTACCCTGCTTAAGACACCCACGGTACGTTAGTATTTAGGCTTTCAGCCTTCGTGGATTGTCCAAAGATAAAAAAACAACTGTAACACCCTGTATACTGGCTTCTCGATGCATAAGATCGATTTCCGTTTCCTCACATAAAACTGCACTTAGCAAATAGGTTTACTTTGCATTTCCTAAAATCAAACTAAACTTAAATAAAATATTGAAGAAACAAAATAAAAAGAAGTACCTAGGTATTTATTATTCAAAAAGCTACACTTATATGTCCCTTGCAAAACTTTTTTAAAACTTAAAAATTTAAACTATGATGATCATTTCGAACTTAAAAGTTAGTAAGTTTTTTAGTTGTCAAGTTCATGAAATATTACTTATATTACCTGGCGGTTTTTAATATTTACACAGCTTTCAATAACCCTTATAACAGCAGTTGGTTTTATAAACGTTTATAAAACATTCAAGGAGATTTTGGGTAACGTACGATAAACGTTTTCAGACGTTCGTAAATGTTCTTTAAACGTTTTTTAAAAGTATTGTATCTGCAAAAACAACGTTTTAAAAACGTATTTTGTACGTATACTGAACGTTTTTATAGTCCCTAAAACGTTCTAGAAACAGGTGTATGTGTACATACAGTTATGGCCAAAAATAAGAGTGCATATCAAATTTTAAAATTAAACTTCTGTTTACATTTACACTGAAGAGTACAGAAATAAAAGCACTCCACCAGCACTACCACAATTATCAGTTAGTTGGGTTAATTATTTTAGTGAAACAAGACGCAAAAACAGCACATCACAAAATACTAAAGAAAAACAGCACATCAAGAAATACTAATCCTCTCTCTCTTTCTCTCTATTTTTTTCTTGGTTTTGGTCCCTTCAGGTCCAATCCATCACTCTCCCCTTCCGGACTATACTTTCCAGGGCTTCGTCGGCGGAAAATCTGGATAATCAAGCTCGTAGCTCCCAGAAATTCCAAAAAGAAAACAAACAATTCAACAATCGATGCAATGCATAAATTGTCGGCTGTCAAACCAAGATCTGCTACTGGTGTTACGTATAACCTTTACTTTCACTACTGACAGTTCCCATGGCACGCCCATCTATTTCCCGCCATTTGAGTAATACCTCGTGTTCACCACCAAACAGGATACCATCAGCTTATAGGAATCTTCGCTCACAGCGCTTAGATCCAGAAGAAAGATGCCGTCAATTTAGCGTGAATATTTCCTTGATCCCCGAAGGTAAAAACGTTCGTACGACACCTCTAGCCGCCACTCCGGGAAGAACTTTGTAATCCTCTACGCACGTCCGCACTGTTCGGAGGTCATACAAAGAGTACACATCAAGGAATACTAATCGTATAAAATTCACTAAAATGTAATTTTACAACTTACAATGTCATTCACTAATGACAGAAGATTTGAGGGTGCGTTCCTAACTAAAATTAAGGACTCCCTGAGTAGGTTCCTAACGAATAATGCTCGTCAAATATTTTTTCAAGGAACAACTTTTAAAGTTATGCAAAAAATGGTTATATCTTATCCTTTAAAGTAAGATTAAAGAATTTTTATATGCAAAAATTATTATTTGGGACTTTTTTATTCATTAAAGTTCAGAATACGGTTAATAAAAACGTTTCATGTAGAAAGATTCTAAAAAACGTTTGTAAAACGTTCATATAAAACGTTTTGTAAATTCTTTTTAGTCTCGAACGTTCGGACCTAAAGTGTACCTAAAACCTACGTTTTCTAACTATTGTGTGTTATTAGGGAATAGGGCCATTAAGCTCGTACGCAGAAATGGATTTTAGGAGGAGCAAAAGGTTAAAAAAATCAACCTGAAAAAATTGAAAAGCTAAATTTTATTGTCCTTTTCTACAATGTAGAAGCAAACCTTTTAGAATACACATGCTTCCATTCGCGAATTTGCCAATCCAAATATTGAAGAGCAAAAAAAACAAAAAAAAGGTATTTTTTATATAAACACCAAATTAACCATAATAAAAACGAAATTAAATGTGCTGGCAGAACAAATTAGAGGTTTATCATCCATTTGTGATAGACGATATAACTTAAACAACATTCTTATCCAATACAGGGTTCCCCATAATAGGCTACCGTAAAATGAGGTTACATTGCACCATAGGGGTAACATTGCACCAAAATGGAAAAAGTTTATAGGCCATTACAGCTCCCTTGAAACAAACCATTTCTTAGTTTTTGCTACCGGATTGATACAGGGCGTATGCGCCACTCTTGGAACTGAAGTGTGAAGTACCAAAGAAAACATTAGTCTGGAATTTATCTTCGTAAAAGGAACATAGACTTTCCTCCTTAAAATTTGCATGAAAAACATTCAAATATTGTAAGCTCAGTAAAAGGTAGGTCCATTTTATTTTTATTTAGTTATATATTGTTAACAATTTTACACAACAAAAAATAGGGTCTAATTAGTAACAATATTTTTCTGAGAATTAGTAAGATGCGGTAAAAGTAATTCCACAATGGGGTTACTTTGCACTCATGCGCCGTGGTGCAAATTTACCCCGAGGAACAAAGAATGACAATTGTCCATGCGTTGTCCCTCTACTTATAAGACTACAACCGTCAAAGTTAAACGATACCATTGAAGTGAATACAATTAAAGATTATTTTTTGAATATTTGGAAAAAAGCGTGGAGAATACACTACCGTTATATCAAAAGAAAAAAGAAAATGAACATTCCTGCTGGTAAAAGTATTTCTCACGAAGAAGTCATTCAAACAACCAAAGATGAAGGCACCATCAGCGGCACTGTTAATCCAAAAAACAGAGAAAAACTAGAAACATTACTACTCGGTCGGATAATTCATCAGATGGATCAGTTCAGCTGCAAGACTAATCTGATGATGACCTGGATGAGCTAAGACAAATAGAAGAGAAAGAATTTACGAAAAAATGCGATTCTAGTTCTTTTGCTGCAAGTGATGTTTGTAGCTTACACTCGCTAAAACCCGTAAGACGAGATATTGGCGAATTCGTAATATTTTCGTATGAAGGCAACGTCTACCCTGGAGTAATAACGAATTTTTTCTGAGACAGGTTTATTTTATAATTTTCTTTTTCCAGCTGAACATATTCGAGATTTTCAATAAAAAATAAAAATAATGAAATAAAATTCTAAATTTCGTTATACTGTGGTGCAACATTGCCATCCACAGGAGCTAACATTACACCAGTACTGTTATTCCTCTAAAATTACAATAAAAATAAATATATTCTTTATAACGTGCAAAGTTGGGCCATAATGGGGGATACATTGCACCAGTTTTATAATTAAAAAATATATATATCTAACCTAAAAATCATGCCAAAATCAAGTAGTACTTTACAAAAAACACATTAGTAACCGCCGAAGATATAAACATATTTTAGTGGTAACTTGGTTGGCACTAGTTCAGAAAATTTGTTAACTATAGCACCAAAATGGTGCAAAGAAACCTCATTTTACGGTACCCATTTTAGTATTTGAATAAAAACAAAATTTAGTTTATAAACAAACTTTTTATTATACTAAATTACAGCTGCTAACTTTTGGGATTTATGATAACTTATAAATATTTGGCTAATTTAATCGTAGCTTTTAAAGCCATGTACAGACTTGGAAACAATCGGGACAACATTGTCGGCCGATTGTATCTTGACCAAAAAATTTCAGCAACAAAGTTGGCCAACATTCCATACTAGTTTTAGAGCTCGTACAAACCGCCGATGTTTTCCATGTTAAATGGAAAACAGGCATCTTGCCGATTCCTTGGATGAAAACGCCCACGGATGTTGCCAAGGCGTTTGCAACAAATCAACCGACCGATGTGCAACATTTAAGATACAGTCGACCAACAAATGTTTTCGCCGATTGTATCCAAGTTCTGTACGTGGCTTAAAAATCACGTCTTCTAAGAGACCTCCATAAACTTCAACACATTTTTCAATATTAGATAAAAAGTGAGTTATTACACGGCGAAGCAAACCTTCGTTTATTTCGAATTTTGACTTTAAGTTCCTCGATTGTACCTGGACGACTCGCAAATACTTTGGCTTTTAAATATCCCCACAGGAAAAAATCGGGTGCCGTGTAATGAACCACTTTTATCTAATATTGAAAAATGTGTTGAAGTTGTTAAAGTCATTTAGAAGACGTGATTTTTAAAAGTTAGAATTAAATTAGCCAAATATTTATAAATTATCATAAATCTTAAAAAGTTAGCTGTAATTTAGTATTGTTTGGTAAACTAAAAAAAATAATTCAAATATTAAAATGGGTAGCCTATTATGGGTAAACCCTGTAAAAACAGAAAAAACTATAAATTTTTTAAGTTTTATGTATTTATCTTTTCCTAGCCTATTTCAGTATATATATTTGTAAATGTATAGTCGTATAAGTTAAGTTAGGGATAAACCCAAGATATATGTGACATTTTGAATCTTTCTGTAATATTTTTAATTAGAACGCCTCCAGGTAGACAGAAAATCTAGGAAAATGTAAAAATATGAGTTTTATAGTATAATTTTAATATCTGAACATTGCAAAAACCCAATTTTACTTAAATTTTTAATATTAAAATTTAAAAATTTAAATTTTAAATAATATAAATATCAATATTTTAAAAATGTAACCTATAGAGGCAATATTTAAAGGGTACCTAAGTAATCTTTTAAGAAACAAACGTCAATAAAAAAACCAAAACGATTTTTTTCTGTGAAAAAGTTTTATACAGGGTAATTCAAAATTCGATAAGAAAGTTAGGGTGGTGATACTACATGATATAAATAGTGCAGCTTCATTTACAGGCCATTTCTTTAACATCCCCCTTCCTCTATTTTTTGAGATTAATTTAGAATATTAAGACTATGAGATGTGAAACTGCTCTATAAATATTATTTTTAGAGTGAAATTGGCAGATTAAAAATATCAAAATAGCTGCTGGGCGCCATCTCGAAAAAAATTAAATGAAAAATGGGTCCCTACAATATAAAGTCAATATCAGTCACTTTAGAGATTACCTAAAAACCTGATTTGGACAGATATTTACCAAAGTAACAAAGTTAGATGTATTGAATGGGCTATTTTTTTAAAATATTTTAAAGATCTTTTAAATGGTGATACTGGTAATAATACAGGGTAGGACAAAAGTAAACACCTTTTTAATAAGGGAGCCTGTATATTATATTATAATTTAAAAAATATGTTTAATTTTAAATTTACATTTTTAGTTAGATCAACAGTAGTTTGTAACCAAAAGTTTTTCACATTTTTGAGACGCGACCCTGAGATCAGTGCACGTCTGGCACTCTCGTTAGGAACTTATTTTATTGGATTATGATAAAATAATTTCGACCGGAAGCTCTTGACCTATGTTTAGGGGTTGCAACCTTCTCTTTATAGTAAGTAATTTTTATATTATCTTGATAGAAATAATAATTTTATAGGAAATATTTCATTATATAAAAGGTTTAGTGTTCCTAATCTGATAATTTGTGCTATGGCATACTTTACATGCATTACTTGCTTTAAAAGACTCCCGCGGTGTTTTTTAAAAAAATTATAACGCCACTCTTAATGATTCTGTTTTAATCCTCGGTTACACAATTTTTTTAATAAACAGTTAAACTAATAAAATGAAATACCATTAATTAATTTAAGTAGTCCTTAGACAAGGTGTTGTTTTAATATGGCGTTTTGTTAAACATTCTAAATCCCATTAGTTTAATCGTTTACAATGTTTTATACAACCAGGGGTAAAGATTTTTTACTAAATTATCTAAACGTGACATCTTTTAGCAATATTTTACCGTATTGTAGTAGAAATGTGCTGGCACAAAGGAAGACGAATGTCGTATATCTTTATTACTGGATTAATAATAAACTATTAATATTAATTATTTGGTATAAATTTCACATATACGTCTTAATCTACCTGCAGCACCTTTTGACAGTACCATGACCAACAAGGAGATATTCAAACATTACTGGACCCTGTATCAGGTAGCTATATTAATTTTTTGATATAAAGTATATGCCTTTGTTAATATTTTATTTTAAATAAATGTAATTTAAACTAAACTAATTTTGATTCTCAAAGATAAAAAAATTACTTATCAAAAATAAGATTTGTACATTTCATTTATGGACTAGAAAAAATATTTATAGCACAATTTGAGAAATTTTGTACTAAAGAAAACATTACTCAAAACATGTTTGTTGAAATGAATCACAAGTTTTTCATCATCCATGTCAAAAATTTCCGCTGCTCCATGTTACCAAATTATTTTTAAGACTAAAAATTTATTATACATTAATAATTACTAATAGAACTTTAAATACGTCAAAAAATGTGACAAAACAAAACGAAAAGTTAAAATTTTGTCACATTTTTAGTAAGTGATATGTTTTAATAAATGAATATTTAAATTCCCAATAAGTGTATTATTCTTTTGTCCCGTTTTACCGCATGGAAAATAAGCTGCATAATTAGTTACTATAAAGGTATATCTCTCCACGCCTTGGTGCGGTTTAGCTATTTACAAACGAAAAATATCACGATCCATGCATTGGTGCAGATTAATCAATCATTCTTTCTCAAGGTCACAGAAACAAGTAAGCGTATTTCGCCGCACTTTCGCATCTGGTTATTCTGATAATTTGTGGTTAAAGTTTTATTAAATATCTTTATTTTAAAGAAAAAGTCAGATAATATTTTGTTTAAATTTAAACTCCCAGAAAACAAACTTTAAAGTGCATGAATTTGGTTAAGAACTTTTAAAAAATTTAAGATATGAAGTACGAACCGCTGCTGACTTTAAATACCGATTAATACTTTTAGAGATCCGTCCGTACATACATATGATTAATGAGACCCAAAGAATATTTATTAATATAAAGCAGTAGACGTCAACTTATTTAAAATAAATGAAAAAATATCATCTTACAAATTGGTCCGCAAAAAGTATGTCAACTTTAAATTTTTAATGCACAAAGTTTTGTGAGGTAGTGGAAAACTCCATTACGCAGAAACAATATCACAAAAGGAGTATTGTTTTTACTACTCACAGAAGATGGCTATACAATGTGTGAATTTAAAACAGTGCCATTCGCTTAATACGTCAGTATCTACAGGGTGATCAAACGTAATTCCGGCACTATTGCTAATTTCTTTATTATTGGAGATACAAAGCCGATTAAATTGATAAAGTTGTAGCAATTCTTCATCTAGTTAACGTGCTGCCAACAGAAAAATAATTTAACATTGGGTTTTTGACTTATTATTGGATAGTAAATAGATTATTTTTGCATAATTACACACTTAACAACATCAAACAATAAACACATTGAAGATATGTTCTGTAGTTCGGCGGATTCATTTAATGGATGGTATTTATTTGGGTACACCAAAAATAAAATTAAAAGTACTAAAAAACCAAAAAAAAAAAAATTAAACAAGTAAAAAGATAATAAGCATTTTAGCAAAGGAAACTTGTTCTAAAAACGCAAAATCAAAGAAAGTGCGTATATATTATTAAATAAAGATAATTGTGTAGCATCAATTTCAGTTAATTTAAATAACACTTGGTTGCCTTTGCTTGATACTGAAGTATCTTCAGGAAGACTAAAAATTAACTAACTATTCACCTTTTTTGTAAAATAATAATAATAATAATAATAATAATCGCCTTTATTAATAGTTTTTTACAATTCAATACATAACAAACAGATGGTATTATTTTCACTAGCACTGGAGGCGAAATTTAGCCAAGTGGCTATTCTTACATTTAACCCCCAAAGCAGTGATAAAATTTAAAAAAAAAATACAGCAAAAATGGAAAAAAATACATTAATTAAATTACATTAAATTTTAAAATTAACCTAGATACCTAAATCTATAAACACAATAAACACAAATTAACATTTAATCCATATTCTTATTGGTTGTCTAGTAAGAAAGATTTATAGGAGAACTTAAAGGAATTTAAACTTTTTTTTTCTTTTATGTGTTCAGGTAAGCTATTAAAAACATGTGCAGCTTGATAAGAAAAACCGCTCCGAAAACACCGCCGTTACATGTCTCGGAATAACCAGAATCCCACCATTTCGGGTGTTACGACCGTGCACGTTCCCCAAAAATACCAGTCGATCATGCAAAAGAGAGGTAGGGAGGTGAGGATAATTTTTTTATAGAAGACAGCAAAATGAAGCTCTCTTCTATTACCCATATTCAGCACACCGCAGTTCCTCAAACTGGGGACTAATATGGTCGAACTTCCTAAGACCGCAGAATAAAACGAACACAGGAATTCTGTACCTTCTGAGATCCTTCGCATCTCGAGGCGATTAAGGAAAGAGCCATAGACGAAACAACAATAGTTAAAAAATGTGACAGCACAAGACTTTCTGTCAACATCTTCCTTAAGGGTTTGCATAAATATCTTTTTGCTAGCATAGAGTAGTTTCAGGTTCATAAAACTTCTTTTAACCAAATTATTTACATGCTTTACAAATTTTAAGTCTCTGTCTACCAAACTCCCAACAGCTTGGACGATTCACATATAGGAATTTTAATAAACAATAAATACACCAGCAACCAGTTATCTATGACACTATAACCAAACAAACATATTTTGACATTTAATGTCAAAGATTTCAGAATATCCTAAAAAAGATAAAAATTTTAAATTTTAAAACCTTAATAATAGTAAATTTTTATTTTTATTATTTTTATTCCATTTATCTTAACAACGGTGGCAGATTTGCCACCGAAACGTCGATTTTTAATTATCTTTATACTTGTTTAAATTTTTTTGGTTTTTAGTACTTTTAATTTTATTTTTGGCGTGTACCCAAATAAATACCATCCATTAAATAAACACATTCACGTACATCAATGAAATCATCATTGATTTACGTGAATGTTGTACATTGTTTGATGTCAGTTATAAAAGAAAGTTGTTTTTTTTTAATGAAACACTCTGTATATTTTATTATCAGTTGAAAGAACTTTCTAAAAGCTATTAGAAATACCACATTTAATAAATCGATTTTTAATACTTTCGGAAATAAGGTCATCATCAGGATTTTTTAAATGCAACACCCGAGGAAACACCCTGTATATTATATTACCGTTGCAAAGATATTTTAAAGAGGTCTAACAAAATACAACTAATAACTGTTTTACCAGTTTAGATATTTTTAAAGGATTTATAGGACGCCTCCTATGCACCGGAAGACATTTTTGGCATATAAGAAAAAAAATACCAGTGTCGTCCATGAGGGTTTAACGTCAATATTTTGTAAAACAAGAATGTTACGCCACTGCATTTTTTGAAATAAAAATATTTGTTTAAATTCTAATTTAATGTGAAACAAATTTGATTTCTTGATTTTGTTTTTATTGGATGGACAGTTTTCACGTAAATAAATAAAAACCATTTCTCGGCATGGTCATTTTGTATCGCTAAGTAATATAATAGATATATATTTATTTTTTAAATAAATAGGAATTTTATCAGGCCGAAAAATAATTTCTATTTATTTATTCAAAATCTGTACAGGGTGGGTCAATTCGACCCTTTTAATAAGAAACTTATGTTTCTGTATGTTTTACAAAAACACTGACCCCCATTTGCAAGGCTCAAATTTTAATCCAAATTTACTAGTGAAAACCGCAATTCGCTATTTTGCGTCGTTTACTCGCTACAGCGTGTTTCTTGATTTCTTGCGATTTATTTTATTCTTTATAACTTTTTTATTTTTAATTTTTCTTTAATTCTGTAAAAATATTTCTACAGCAACTTTTTAAGAAGGGGAACACCCTGTCTGCAGTCCATAAAAAACAAAAGTTATAACAATATTGTTTAAAGTAAAACATAATTACTTTTTCACGGCCTACTATCTAACCAATATCAATCATAAATGACAAAATATGCAATATCTCAGAAACGGCAGAGAGAAAATATAAAGTGTGACACATTTTTGAAAAGGTAATTTTTTAATCATTTTAAACGTAAAAATTTACGGGGTGTTTCATTTAAAATTTCCAAAAATAAATAACTAATTTAAAAATACACAACCCTAGAAAACAACTAAAATTATATCTGCAATCCGCATAAAAGTTGCTGTAGAAATGTTTTTACAGAGTTAAAAAATATTTAAAAATAAAAGTTATAAAGGATAAAAGAAAACGCAAGATATTAGAAAACACGCTGTAGCGAGTAAACGCTAGATAGCGAATTGCGGTTTTCACTAGTAAATTTGGCTTGAAATTTGAACCTCGCAAATGGGGATCAGTTTTTTGTAAAACATGCAGAAACATGAGTTTCCTATCAAAAGCGTCGAATTTGGTCCACCCTGTACAGGGTGTCCCATTTTGGTTGTCCCTTATGGGAAACTTGGAAAAAAAAATAAAAAAATTAAAAAAACAAAAAATTAATTAATTAAAAAAATTATTATTATTTTTTATTTTTTTATTTTTTTTTCTACAAAAATGTCTCCTGAGCCAAGAGATGACAGATTCCTTATAAAACAAAAATATAAAACAATTTAAAAACAGATAGAAGCCGCAATGCGTCTTTTAAAATCATAATTTTTCCAATATTTAACGTAAAAATTTATTTAACCACCAACTATGATATATTATTTTAATCAGAAAAAAACAGGCAATTTAATTACCTAATCATTTATAGGGTGTCCCTAATAAAAAATACATGTTTGTGTCATATGTCAAAATGACAGCTCAAAAATTTTTTGGCTACGCCACTGGATTCTACGGAAAAAGTGTTTTTATAATGTGCAATTAGTTTTCTCGTATCTGTAATAACAACAAAGCTACAGGGCCTTTTCAAAAAGTGAGAAAATCGAGAATCACCCTGTATCTCTAAAACGCTTCGCGATAGCGATGATCTGTTTTTACCATAAATATTTTCTCCAAAAAGAGCTCGAGGATGGAGTATCAGATTTTTAATATCTCTTATGGTTTCCAAGTTTCCCATAAGGGACAACCAAAATGGGACACCCTGTACATCAAATTTAAAGAAGTCGAGAAATCAAATTTGTTTCAAAGTAAACCAAAATTTAAAACAATATTTTTATTTCAATAAAATGGAGTAGAATTTTCTTTAAAAATATTTCTATAAAAACCCTTATAAACGATACTGGTAATTTTTTTTTCTTGTATGCAAAAAGTGGTTTCTGATGCCTAGAAGGTATCCCTAAAAAACCTATTTTTTAACATTTCTAACACCCCGTAGTTCAAAAAGTAACACGTTAGACATTATGTTCAATGTTCATATGAAGCTTTTTCCTAATTTTCATTGTAGAATCGCCACTTAAAGTTTGTCGGTTAGTGGACACCCTGTATAGTCAATTATATTTCCGGAGCAAAGACCAAACAAAGAGCAAAAAATTTCAACGAAAAACAGATGCCCAATCTTGTAATACAAACATTTCTTATTACATTAAGTTTCCATTTAAGAAATAGGTTAATTATTCTTTTAATTTTTTTAACTGTCAACAACAAAAAGACAAGACCCCTAATCACGAAAATAAAAACTTAATTGTTAAATTTCTCGGAAAATTTCTAAGAAAAAAAAAGGGTCAAGGAAAACTTGTTTATGACTACTTATTTGATGAAAAACGTAAAAAAGACATGGAGCTACAGGGTTGCCATTAAAACTGTTTTACTTAGAATTATACAGGGTGGTCCTTAAGTAATGCCCAAAATCACAGCCTTCTTAAACTTATGAGCCGTGAAGGAGGAAATCTGGCAACACAGCACAGTAGGAATGTCAAGTAAAGTTTAGAAGTAAACGGAAACAAGTTTAAACGATTGCTTAAAAGGTTTTTGTCTGTTTTTAAAAGTTAAATCGTAGTGTGTATTTATTATAAAAAGGAAAAATAAGTAATTCATTGTTATATTTAAAAAATAGGACCAGTGCCAATATGTGAATCGTTGTTTTTACGTTTAAATGTGCACGTATAGTAGGTGCGTATGGCGTACATTATGCCACGAACGTGTTACGTTTCGGGCTGCAAAACGAATTACCCAGTTATAATAAAACAGAGGGTTATTAAAACAACAATTAATTTCCCCAAAAACGATGAAATTAGAAAAGCCTGGTTGTGCGCTATTGACCGGATAAGTGTTTTTTATTAAAAGTGAAAGTAGTACCTATACGGTAAATGGACAAATATATTTTACGGGCAACTAATTAACTAAGTGTGTTTTTAAAAAATTGGTTTAATTTGATATCAATAGTGTGTAAAGTGCACCAAAAACAATTATTTACCCCAAGCAATATCCTAAGGACTATATCAACTAATGCGCATAAATATACTGGTAAGTTCACCAAAAATATTATTCATATAGATATTTAAAGTTATTTACTTAAGGCGGTTTTAGGGTAACTATAGTGGAAAACCTAATTTAAAGCGTTTTTTATTTTAAAGTGCATCTTATGTAATACAAATTAAGCTTTTATATTTATAACTAAACACACATGCTTTTAATTCATTTTAAGTATTGCAAATATTACTAAATAATAAATGTTTAGTTAAATGTAAAAAGCTACATTGCATTGGTCTGTTCGCAAAAAATGCATAGAGTGGTAGAAAAAGTCCTAACGACTTGAAATTTTTAAATCCTTCCCAACAAATTTGTATAAGGCAGAAAAGTTTCTGATAAGTTTTGCAGACACATTATTGCTTTTAGGGCAACTATAGTATTTAAAATTATACCTATATGTTGTCTAAAACATCCTAGAAAAGATGAATATCTATATTTTGTTTAAAACACTTAAAAATTTAATAATGTTTAGCATGTAATCTATTAGGAACTCATTTTAACATTCCTACTGTACAGTGTTGTTTGCAACGTTGCCTGTCTTACTTCACGGCTCATAAGTTTAAGAAGGCTGTCCCAAAATTCAACTGTAGAATTGTGATTTTGCAATATTGCAATTTAACTAAAGTTACCTCAGTACTAAAGTTAATATTAACTGATATACAGGGTGTCAAAGTTCAAAAATATTTTAAAAATATTTCGATCAAATTACAAATGTTTTGGATATTGTATTAAAACTTCGCAACCCAGGGTTTTCTAACATATAAGCTATTCATATGTAATGTTAATATTTAGGTGTTGACTAAAGGACGCTATCAACACCACTTTAAATTTCACTAAAACGACCCAACTTTTTTGTACTACTCTGTATATACCATCCAAGTAAACCAGTAAAATCTCCTATGCTTTCTACACAAAAAAGGTGTATAAAAAATAAATAGGAAGTCGCATAAAACTGCCAATAAACTTAGTATATTTATTGAAATTTTGGTATATTAAGTGATTTTTATAATTTTTTACTAAAAAAAATTGTTAAGCACTCTACGCACCAGAACAAATAAATACTGCTTAAGGACGTTCCCAACAAAATCACTTTTCTTAGGATTTTTTAATAACTTTGTATACACGTATAAGTTAGATCCATATTTATTTCATTCTGAAAGCGATGCCGCCAAGTACACAAAAAATGATAAAGCAAATAAACCCTTTTGTGAACAATGATTTATTGCAGCAAAAATATTCAACCGACAACTACGCCACGCGTTACAGGTTTTATGGTACGCCAGAGACGAAATAAGAGGATGTTTTTAAGTACGTGATACGTGTTTTCGCAATATTTTTATTCATTTATCTAAAAAATATGTAATCAGGCTCTGTCAGAGGCCCATGTGCTTTTGAAAAGGTTTGTTTACTTTATCATTTTTTGTGTACCTAACTATACTAAGGTATAAGTATCCTCTATATATAGGATTTTTTTAATAGGCCTTGCGGCAATAAATTTTGAGATATAAGCTTTTAAAATTTGCTTATTTAACATGTAAGTTCTATCCTGACGGACGTTTTGGGACACGTTTAATTAAATATCATTATAACTTTTCTCAGAATTTTTACCAAAAACTGAAAATCAATAATTAAGGATACGACAAACATTTTTTAAAAAAAACACGTACGAGCGGTACTCGTATCTCAAAAAATGTGAATTTTGCTCAAGAGGAAAGTACTATTATTTTTTTACAATATCAAAAATTTTTATATTAAAAAAATGTTTTTAAATTAAAAATAGCGTATAAATATGCAAACTTGTTTATTTTAGCTATTTTTGTAAAAGATAAAAATGAAAAACTAAAAAACATTTGTTTTACTTGTCTCGAAAATTTTTAAGGTTGGGATAAAACTAGTTATTACATAAGATGTAGGTTTTTTAATATCGACAACTTTTATATTTAACTTTGTTAAACAGAAGATATTATTTAGCCTAAAATTGCAAAAAAACAGTTTTACTCCAAAAACCCCCCTTCACCCTAAATGAATTATTTTAGTCCGGAAGTGTTTTTCTTACATGTTTTGCACAGATGCAAAACTATACCATTAGTTTGCTTTAAGGCATTTTTTTGCAATCAGGTATTCCGTCTGGACTATTGTAACTTTTTTTTCGAACAAATCTGCCATCCTTTAATGACGAAGTCATTAATGTAAATTATTTGGTAGTAAATATATAACCTCAAAACCCTTTCAAAACAAATATATTATTTACAGTAGGAGGAGAAAAAACGTCTCTAGAGACTTAAATGGTCACATTACCCCTTGAGAACGTCCTTAAAAGCCTATTCACTGTAGTGTTCGAAAGACTAATGAGAATCTTGGTGCATCGATTGCTAAATGGATTTTTTTAGTTGAAAATTAGAAAAAATTGCTCAAAATATCAAAATTCTAACAAATATACCAAGTTTGGTAGCCGCCGTTTTATGTGACACGCTTATTTATACTGACTCTACTGTAAAGACCAATACCTAAACTTCTAATACATAAAATATAATAAATTACTTTTGATTAAAAAAAATAATTTTCAGTGACTCTGGTGGGAGAAAAATGGCTGATCTTTATCGACATCCTTTATTTAGAATGAAGTTTGAAATCGATAATCTTAATATTCATTTTTCCTCTGGCAAATTGTGGGGTTGGAGAAGTTTAAGAAGCAAATTATGAAATTATTATCCGCCGTACTTTTGGAATGTTTTTTGCCCTATTTTATTAAAAATCCTAAATTATTACTTTTGATAACACAAAATCATTTTTTCCAAAACTTTTTCAGAACCACTGTGTAAGAGATAAGGTCATTAATTAATTCTGCATTTCAACAGCTAAGGCTACCAAAAAATGACAGTTTGTCCAAAAATGATTATAAATAAAGGTAATCCACCCTTGGAGAAAAATAAATGTTTTTCAAGTTTTTGCAAACCCTGTATATAAAACCAATAATTTCTGTTCGTGACTCATATATTGGATTAATTTGTTCTCTTTTTAACCCCATCCATGGGCAGTCTGTAAATCGTTTCTTATATGTTCATCATATTTTCATACTCTTCCATTTTAAATTTATTAT
>JACEGR010003816.1:45000-97750 GCA_014170235.1 Listronotus bonariensis | reverse complement strand
AAGGGAAATATACTTTTTCGCTCTAAAAAGAAATAAACCCACAAAAAGCGACCCAACACAATTTCAGTTCCTTATTTAACCCATTAATATTTCAGTACAAGAAGTAGCTTTTGCCAGTTTTTTAGTTTTATCAGTACATCAGCAGTAATTCAGTTTACACCACGATCATCTGTTAAGTCTTTGTCCAAAAAGCTGTCGGATTTTCAGCGGCCGTGGCGATAAAATCTTAAAACTGTTTTCAAGAAGACCGTTAAACGCAAAAAGTCGCAATTTATGGAGAGGGTTGCTCGGAGAATTTATAGCGTGTTATTTGAAGTCCGCAAATATTTTGTAGTTAGGGTAATGCGACATTTTCGGATGCCTCGGACTTTTTCATCGTGACGTGTTATAGAATTTATGTGATGGATTTCGGAGAATTTTTATAAAAATAATTGGGGTGACTTGCTATTAAGTTTGAGCTTTGTGTTTTTAGATATACAGTGTGGTCCAATAGGTGTGCAATAAATGAAAAACTTTTTTATTTGCAATTTGTCAGAAAATTTTATACTTTATATAAGTTGGTGCATGACCTTAAATTCTATAAGCAGTAGTTAGTTTTATTAAAAGTTTTATGGTATGCTGGGTAGGTCAAAATGATTAAAATATGCTTAAGAGTAATATACCCTTTTTTCTAAAAATACAAAGAAATGTTAAATATAAAGTTATTTAGAATTAAAAGTTATGCCTAAATACCAAGTCATGGCCTCCTATTTAAGTTTTTATTTATTTATTTTTTAATTTTAAATTATCTGTTCTACACTTTTATAAAAGTTTGAAACAAAAAATTGTACAAGGTAAATAAGGAATTTTTATACGCATTTTATTATTCATAATATATTTTCTTAATAAAAAGCATATTTGTATAATTTAAGGGCCCTATTAAATATCCTTGCAACAAACTGGAAGTTACCGGTTAGCTAAAAATAAACATTCATTTCAATTTTACAAATTCGCTTCAATTTAATTAAATTTATTTAAAAGTCAGTTAGTTGGAACTGCTTTAAAGGAATATTGAATCCGAATACTAAAAATGTGTATCATACAGGGTTAATTCAAAATTTTCCAAAAATTTTTAAAAATTTGAACAGGAGGCCTTGCTTGGTATTTGGGCATAATAGTACGAGATCCCACTGCAAAATTGCTACATTCATAATTTACAGAATTCAATCTACATTTTTACATACGTTTAGGAATAGGAGAATATATTGACGATAGGGTGCCAGTCAAAAAGTGGCCGCAAGTAAATTAAATTAAATAGATAAAAATTAATTTTTGGAGCAAAATTTCGTTCCCTTGTTTTTTAAATAAAACCTCATCCACATCATAGGAATGTATGTAAAGAATTCGAAAATCCATGGCTGCCTATGAAAAAATGGCCGCAAGTACTGGGCAGCCAGGTATAAACAGGTAATATTTTGGTGCATGTATTACGTTTATAACACACGCATGTTTCGTATATCAATTAAAGATCTTTTTTAATATGATTATGTATGGCTGCCCATGAAAAAATGACCGCAAAACATGATTTACGAGGAGAAAATGTTGATTTTGTATACAGGGTACTCAAAAACTTAAAAAACATGATTTTTCTTTAAGAGTAAACTACCTTTATTTTGCATTTTCAAGCAAAATTTCATTTAGAAAATGTATTTATAATAACATTTTAAATGACATATTAATTATAGAGGGGTATCAAAAAGTTTCATAAAACTGATTTTGGAGTCATCCAAAAATTAATAATTAAATTAAATTAAATTTTTATAACAAAATGACCTTAAAAAGTCTCATAATTTCGTTTTCAAACACCTGCATCCTCCAAATGGCTACACAATACAATTTTCAGCTGTAAACAAATATGATCAAGGTGTTTTCGCCAAATTATGAAGTTCAATAAAATTTTGTTTTATTATTTTTATTGATTGCAAACTTTATTCTATACATTGTTTTTACATTTTGCTTAAAAATGAAAAACAAAGGTAGTTTAGCCTTATAGAAAAATCATGTGTTTTAGGTTTTTGTGAACCCTGTACAGGGTGTCCGGAATTCGTTGCAATTGGTTCCTGTATACAAAATCAACATTTTGTCCACGTGAATCATATTTTTTTACAAGTAAAAATTTTTATAAGAATAACTTTTTCGTCTAAGAAGTGGCGTTGCGCTGCCATTTTTTATAGGCAGCCATACATCATCATATTAAAAAAAAAACAAAAACATCTTTAATTTGATAGAATAGAAAGAAAGAAGAAACATGCGTGTATGTTATGAACATAATACATGCACCAAAATATTACCTGTTTATACCTGACTGCCCAGTACTTGCGGCCATTTTTTCATAGGCAGCCATGGATTTTTGAATTCTTTACATACATTCCTATGATGTGGATGAGGTTTTATTTAAAAAACAAGTGAACGAAATTCTGCTCCAAAATTTTTTTTTATTTAATTAAAATTACTGGCGGCCACTTTTCGATTGGCACCCTAGTGTCAATATATTCTCCTCTTGCTAAACGTATGTAAAAATGTAGATTTAATTCTGTACATTATGAACGTAGTTATTTTGCAGTGGGATCTTAGACTATAATTTTTGATTCTTAATAATTTTTCTATTTAACATTTTTTTGTATTTTTAAATATAAGGGAACTTTACCCTAAACGGATTTTTGCTTTTATACCTACGTTATATATCATTTAACTTTTAATAAAACTAACTACTGCCAATACAGTTTCGGACCATGCACCAACTTTTATAAAGAATAAAATTGCAAAAAAAAAGTTTTCCATTTGTTGCACACTTGATGGACCACACTGTATAACAACCGTGTTTTATTGTATTTTGTTTTCTATTTACGTGTATCGCAAAACAAGGAAAAGATCGCATCACCGAATAAACTAAAGACGCGTCCAGACTATACAGGGTATTACAGAATCTGTTTGAATGTGGTGGACAATGATTTTTCATCACTAAAAGCTAGTTCATAGAGACGCGAAAAGCGAATTGCGAAAGCGAATATTTGGCGAAAAATCCGCGCTTTTTTGCCATGGTCATACAGCTGCGAAATTCTAGGCAACAACATAACCTACAAATTTCTATATTGTTTTTATTTCGGTGGTAACGCTACGCTTGGGTTCTTTTGAGATTTTCTTTGTTTTTCCTTTTAATAATATAACATTTATCTGTTGTAATGAATAAATTATATAGCACATTTATTTGGCAACTAAGACGTAGAAACAGCCTTATGCTTGATCGCACCCAGCTCCATCATGGGTAGATGCTCAAACAGACTATATATAAACCCAGTAGCAGTAGGAATTACTTTAGTTTACACTTAAAAACGGACAGAGATAGGACTGCCCGAAACGTTTTGTGAATAGTTAAACAAAAAACAATGAAAGTCCGAAATTTCTTAAGTATTACAGAGTGTTGTTAAAAAAAATAAAGGTAAACTTTCCATAAGAAAATATGAAGAGAAATTCATATAAACATTGGTCCGCAAATTCCTCATTCTCAAGATAATAAAAATCTTTTGTTCGTTAATATCTTAAAAATTCCTTATCTGATTTTAATCTAATTCGGCAGTGTTATTTGTAGAGTTGAAACGCCTAATTAGATCTAACTTGATTTAATTTACCTAATCCCATGGCTTGGCGTCTCGAGAGGTACCCCAACGAATAATTCTTACAAATAAATAACGCCTTTGAGTTTTGTCAAAGTTTTATATTTTATTTGGATAAGATAAAATAAATCTTTTTAGGCGCTTAACCTATTTTTCTATGTTGCTCAGATTTTAAGGAAAAAATAATAATAAAATTTGCTTAATATCACATCCCTTAACCACACAAAAACTTGAAAATTTTATAAAAACCTTTAATTTAGATAAATTCGTTACTTTAAATGCAAGAATGTATTTATTGCTTTTGGTTTATGCTAAATAAATCTTATTTTTTTTTTTTAATAATTGTCAAAAAATGTTTCCTCTGTTAATTCTATGGTCTAGGGGTTATGCAATTAAGTGGATTTTATTTTTACAGAGTAGTAAAAATATTAGAAAAATTAAATGCTCTACAAAAATGGTCTTATACAGTGTGTCCAAGATAAGGATCCTAAGCATGGGAATCTCAGTACCTATTGGAGATACAGCTTAGGTTAAATTAGGAAAAGTTGTGTTTTAAAAAGCTTATTAACCGGGTTGGAACGCGCCGATATTTTTGCGAGTGGTATACACGCGCGTGTAAACAAAAATTAAATTTATCATTAAAAAAATATGGTCCGACGAAAGTATGGTCTCTAATCATGGTATCTTCAACCGTCGCAATACGCTTTACTAGGCGGCTCAACAAAATCCGTCTGTTAAGAAAATATCGAAACATCAAGAACGTTTTGTGTTTAATATGTGGTGTTGAATTTAAGGAACTAAAATACCAGGTCCATGTATTTACCATAATTTATTAACTGCAGAAATGATACCTTCATTTATTTTTGCAGCACAAAATGTAGCATGTTAGCATGTCAAACTTATCTTCATGGCTATAATGGCCATCCTGCATATTCGACCGTAATAATACAATAAGATTTTAGCTATTCACCAATAAACAATAATAGGGACAACAGTAACAATAAGAACAATTGCTCTAAAAACAACAAATCGACAAAGAGGGTAATAACGACTATTTTATAATGATATTAAATTATGTTACAAATGCGGTAACAGGTATTAACGTCCAAGCATTTGTTTGTAAGGCCTACTTAATAATAATTTAAAAAAAAATAGAAAAAATGCAATTTTTCTAAAAATAAATTAAAATATGGCATGTGATGCATCGTTATATTTGTAATAAAAAATGGGATCAGATGCAGGGTGTACTTTTTTTCGAGCCATATAAAAAAATAAAGTTGATAATGGTTTCTTGAAAACGAAACGTCGGGTATAAAATCTAAAAATACCATCATGTAGTAGCTAAAAGTACCAATGAAAAAGTTTTATTAGTTTTGGTTAGTTCTGGTTAGTCCCAAAAAAAAATAAAAGCGATATAGTCAAATTTTGCTTTTTGCCAAATATCTCAGCAGCAATAAAAATTTTCATGTTTTTAAACGACATGTAAATAAGCTGTAAAAACACAATTTTTAAATTAACCTAAGCTGTATCTCCAATCTCCATAGTTACTGAGATTCCCATGCTTAGGATCCTTATCTTGGACACACTGTATACTTTTTTGATAAATGTAACAATTAAAAAGATATTCAAGGTCAAAAATTAAAAAAAAAAAGAAAGAAACATAACTTTTTGTTTTAAATTTTGTAAAGCGTTTAATTTTTCGATAGAAACAATAGAAATCAATAATATTTTTTAGTGAGTGCCAAAATTGAAAACAAATAAGTTATTTTTCTTAAAATTATTCTTTACCTTATGTCTAATAAATCTATTAAAAAGTATAAAAGACTTTTTTTATAGAGGGTTAATTTTCTTACAAAAATTCTTCTAGAGTTTTGCTCTATGATTAACGAATGGTGAGCTTATTGTTGCCGATCATTCTCTGGTGCCTAGAAACCAATATTTTAGTATAAGCTGTCAAAATAAAATAGTCGATTTCTTGCTCACCCTAATAGACATCCTTTTAATTTTTAAGATGGCGACCATAGATATTGTTTCACGACATCCGAACTACGGATTTCGTTAATAAAGATTGTTTGAGAGTAACTTTTAACTTATTTAAAAAAAAAAAAAATATATCAATCAATTTTTGTCAAAAATTTACAAATATGTCGTTCAACAATTTTGCTTTGCTACACCTTACACTTTAATTCTTACTTTACGGGTAGCACTGATAACTAAACAAAATTTGCAGGAAATACGATGCTTCTTTATTTATTTTCCGTAAGTAAGTAACTTAGCATAGGCTTTTTAAAGAGCGTATTTTCTTCTTAGTAATGCGGCGCACTCTCATTACCAGCATTGAATTTAACACTGGGAAATTTTACTCAAGACTTCACCCTTTGTTACGAGATTCTAGACTTCTATTGTTAAGAATGCTCTTTGTTAAGCTCTTTCTGAAGTTTTGTTGGTCATCAAGTCTAAATTTTTAAGTCGATGAATTGAAATGTTTGTTGGAGAATTTAAGTAAGTTTTTAAGTATATGTAACAGCTATACCTATATTATTTCTGTTTTTTTATAACTTTTTGATTGCCTAATAGTTTTTTTGGAGATTTCCGCTTAATAGGTCTAATGAGCCATACAGTAAGTCTTGTTGAAAATAATCCACAATAAAATTTTTAGAAAATGCGAAATAAGTATCGGAGATGATCAATTCGGCTTTAGAAGTGGAATGGTTCTGTTTGCTAGCGTTGGCACGAAACTGTGACAATCAGCAGATGGATCTGTTCGTCTGATTTATCGATTTCGAAAAGGCATTTGATAAAGTAGGACACGACTTGTTGGTGGAGTCTCTTCATGATTGGACAGAAACGACATTACACTGTTATATAACCTGTACTGGAACCAGAGTGTAAGCCATGTAGAGACTTGGATACAATCGGGACAACATTGTCGGCCGACTGTATCTTGTTCAAAAAGTTTTCAGCAACAAAGGTGGCCAACATTTGCAGATACAAGTGTTTCGGGTCTACACTAGTTTTAAAGCTCGTACAAACCTGCCGAAGTTTTCCATATTAAATGGAAAACAGGCGACTTGCCGATTCCTTGGATGAAAACGCCCACCGATTTTGCCATGGCGTTTGCAACAAGTCGGCCAACCGATGTGCAACATTTAAGATACTGTCGGCCAACAAATGTTTTCGCTGATTGTATCCAAGTCTGTACGTGGCTTTAGAATTAAAATCGAAGAAAATACATCCAAACAAATAGAGATGCGCAGGGGTGTGAGACAGGGCTGTGTTTTGTCACCGTTGCTGTTTAATCAGTACTCAAACCTTATTTTTGGTAGAGCCTTGAAGGGTGTTACAGATGGAGTTAAGGTAAACAGAGTTAACATTAATGGAATCAGATATGCTAATACTGTTTTAATCGCCGATTCGGATCTGTACCTGCAGAGGATCATTGACAATGTTAACACAGCCTGTCAAGAGGTTGGAATGAAAATAAAAAAACAAGTTAATGTCCATCCAGAGATCAAGGAATGTCCCATAACCGATAAAAATAAACAACGAAGTTTTGAAGCATGTAAACCGGTTAAAATACTTGGGATTATGGGTAGACTGCAAGCTGGACCCTGATGTAGAAATAAGATCCAAAAATGAACAAGCCAGAAATTACTTTGTACGACTCAATTTAATGTACGATTTTGTGTGACTACCGAATTAACTTCAGTCTGCAATTAAGATTGTCAAAGTGTTACGTTTGGTCAACTCTTTTCTTCGGGGTTGAAAAATGGACATAAAAGAAAGAATGGGAAACTAGAAGCTTTTGAGATGTGGACCTACCGTAGAATACTTAAAATACCATGGACGGCACATACATCTAACGAGAAAGTGTTGTAAAGACCGAATACTAACCGCGAGGTGCTAAGTACAACAAATGTCCGAAAAACAACATACTTGGGACACATATTAAGTAACAGCAAATACGGATATGCTCAACTTATCGTCAAAGTAAAGAACGACGGTAGACGTGGTCTGGGAAGAAAGAGGCTGTAGTGGCTAAAAAATATTCGCCAAAGGACAGGTGTTAATTTTGAAGAGCTGATAAGAACGGCCGAAGAGAGACAGGAATTTGCCATTGTGATGTCCAACCTCCACTGATGGGGACGGCGCGTTGGAAAGAAGAATATGTTTTAATTAAAGTTTATTAAGGTAGTTCTACCGATACCACAAGAGTCAAATGAGTGCTTAAGGTAATTTGACTACTGTGGTATTTATATTTGGCAACGCTGCGTAAAAACAATATAAATCATACGCAAAAATCTACTGCACAAGCGTCTTTAAACAAGTTATCGGTTTTAAATTGTTATGTTTATTTACTAATAAAATCTTTAAACCAGCCTTATCATATTACCAAAAAAAATGATAATATTGAAAAGGCAAAACAGTCACTGAAAAAATTTAAACAAATTTGTAAAACAACGTCAAGTAACGCATAAATTTAATAATAAACATGGAAATATTCTGTCACCCAACCTGTCAAGCTAACGTTAATATTGCTACATCGAATTTTGGTCGTCGAATTGTTAACTTAAAAACACTCGGAAAAAACAAATTTTCTAATTATTGCGGATATTTATTATTATTTATTACCACTCATTGGACCTTGTAACCAAAAAACGTATGGGACTGGCATCAATTTTATGTCCCCATATACAGTATTCAATAAACTTTTTCGAGCGCATCATAACTAAGATCATAACCTTTCGTCGGCGTTGCCACATGTCAGTCACATAGCATATTTTTCTCAATTATTTATTAATTACTCCTATCACAAGCTCTAAAGGTCAAATGTTAATTAGCCAAATTATTCAGAGTTTTTTTTAATTCAATTTTCATTGAAATCTGAAGGTCGGTTTTTTTGAAGTAAAATAAAATCTGCGATTCCCCATAAGGATCAATATTAAAAGCAATTATTTTAAAATATTTATAACTTTTTTCAGTTCTCTGTAGACCTTTGAAAATTTAACTTGTTAATATTCTACCAGTATGCTAAGTTTAATAATTTTCTGAACATTAATTCTTACAACGGTAGTACTACTCCTAAATAAACATTTTTTGATCACTTTAAATATTCCAAAGCATTAGCTAGTCTTATTTAATTTTTGAAAGAGTTCATTATTGTCAATATATCGCTTTTAAGGATGGCGATCAAATACTTTATACCCGGAAGTTAACAATTTTTTTACATTGTGGGCAAACTTGTAACCCTCGCTAATACGTTTAAAAATGTATAAATCAATACCTATCTATAACTAGAAAGTACGACATTTTCGTTATTTATTTTTATTTTACTTACCAATGGGCAATTGAATTATTTTACTTGACTAGCTGATCTACTAAGTCATAAATTACTTTAAGCCAATTAACAGCCAATTAACCTAGCTTGTTTTGAATTAATTAGAATACGGTAATGCCGATGAAATCATGCTGAAAATAATTCGATGGAGAGATGCGCGATGTTCATCGTTAGTATCGAAGGTCGATTAATGATCGATATTTTAGCATCGATAGTCGAGTATCGAATACATATTATTTTTTTCTTATATAGGCATATTTTTGTAGATACACCCAACCTATAATGAGATCACACAAAAGTGGTTTGAAACAATATAAATCCTTTAGATTTTTTCGTCTACCTAAAAACTCTGGCTTTCCACTTCCCTGTCCGATTCCTTGCTCACTGCCGCCTAAGGGGGCGTCCATAGATAACGCGCCGCATTTGGGGGAAGGGGTCGAGTTGAATCTCACCGTGGGTGAGGGGGATCTGTGCAAATATCACGTAATTTTTTCTTCCACAGGAAAAATTACACGAGATTTCCCGCTTTTGGGGCGAAGACCTTTTTTGCTCTTCAAAATTATTTCAACAACTAAACCAACATTTCATTTTAAAAAATAGTGCCTTTTAACATAAATCCCTTTTACAAAAAGCTTTAAGAAGATACCACGCGTATGTGCATCTAACTTTATTAGTTTCGGAAATATGGCCGCTCAATCAGGTATTTACATAGGTTATTACCGCCATTTTGTAATAGGTAAAGCTGTTAACTTTATATTGTGAACACCTAGTATAAAAAAGTATACATTTTGGGAATTTTAAAAATATACATTTTTGGGAAATTTAAATTTTAATTGGGTTACTTAACATTGGGAAATTTGGTATATAAAACAATACATGAGGTGTCAAGGTTTAAAAAGTATAAATCAAACAATTTTCTATGTTACTCTTATAATAATAAAACAAAAACATTAAACAAGCTGAGTCGCCTAGAAACGCAAAACAAACACTGAAAAATTTAATATTTAAAGAGAACAAAATTTTAAAAAGGGGATTGTTTATCAGAGAAGAAGTAGTTAGTAAAGTCAAGCATAAAGTTAAAGTTTTAGATAAGCCCCCGTACGGGCTACTCCTAGTGGGTATGCCCGTACCAAATTAAGTTAGTTCAATAAGTTAAGTTGGTCCTAAAAAATGTGAAGTTAGTTTTGATGGTCCACCAGTCTCATTGTCCCAAGAAGATAGTTCCATATGGTACATTTGTCCGAGTGACGTCAAGTAGTATTTCAAAATTTCAACGTCACAATATTCTAGAGTTATTAAGTAGATATTCGTCAGGAGTTTTAAAAAAGATGTTCGGCAACCAACGGACCCCCCCTCCCTCCCATTTATTTTTCCCAAGATGGCGCCCAGCCGCCATCTTCAAATTTTCATCTATTATTTTTACTCTAAAATATAGTATTTATGCACTATTAATTTATATCCTAAAGTTTTAATTTTTTTAATTGATCCGTGCAAAAAATAAAAAGGGGTGGGGTAGCATTAAAGAAATGCACTGTATGTATACAGATCTCTAAATTTATTATATGTATATGTACTTATTTTATAAATGTACTTTTGATAAAATTACTTTTTAATTTTTATTATTGGACCACTAATTTATTAATTTTTTAAAAATATTGATGTTTTTTGTTCGATTTATTGTTGTCATCGATGCTTAACATAACGATAAGTATTTGGATTTCATGTCACATCCCTAATTTGATGAAGTTTTTAATATAAAACTTATCATTCACACATGCTTTTGTTTAGATTTATCCGGCAGTGTTTGTTTTAAATGGTATGAAGTTTATTTTTAGCGATCCTCAAGATTGCTGGATATATTCTGAGAAGTTTTTGAAATAAAGTTCGTAAAAGGTCAGTTAAAAAGTTAATTTGTAAACATTTGCAATAGCACAAATGGATCATAAATATCAATGTTCAAAAAAGTCGTGTATGACAAATATCCCGCTTTAAAAAAAAACAAGATTTACGCTGAAAACGTGTCCTCCTGCATAGGGACTCCAAAAACCACAAAAATATAAGTTTTTTCTTGGCCTGTTTTTGCTCTCCCTAAAAAGTTTTTTATTTCTTGACAGATAGGGTATAGTGTAGTGATAAAATACTTAAAATTATAACGCCCTACAGTTTATTTCCTATACGTTCAGTCACCCTAACTTTTCACCATCATTGAATTTCGTAGTGAAGAACTTTTATCCACTCTTTACCTTTTAATACAATAAGCCTATAGCCTTTCATAGTTTCAGCTTCGGTTCTGGCTTTTTGTTAAACATCCCCTTGTTGAACTTTAGCTGTTCGTCAAGCCTGAATTCCTAAGGCGATTTTAAATGTCTGAATAGAATGTTTGCAGGAAGGTTTGAGTTGTTTGATGTTTCATTATCTGCTGCAAGAAAAGTGCGGATCGAAATGGCTTACCCCGGGCTTACTGATGCATGTCATAACAGTGGCGGATACAATCTTCATTATGGGTTTTATATTTTGTAATATTTACAGTGGCGTTTCGTTGATTTTTTAGTAGCTGAAACTATGAAAACCTCTAAACTTTCATAGTTGCACCTTTGGTTCTGGCTTTTTGTTAAACATCCCCTTTTTGAACTTTAGCTGTTCATTAAGCCTGAATTCCTAAGGCGATTTTAAATGTCTGAATAGAATGTTTGTAGAAAGGTTTGAGTTGTTTGATGTTTTATTATATGCTGCAAGAAAAGTGCAGATCAAAATGGCTTACCCGCGGGCTTACTGATGCATGTCTATAACAGTGGCGGATACAATCTTCATTATGGGTTTTATATTTTGTAATATTTACAGTGGCATTTCGTTGATTTTTTAGTAGCTGAAACTATGAAAACTTCTAAACTTTCATGGTTGCACCTTCGGTTCTGGCTTTTTGCTAAACATCCCCTTGTTGAACTTTAGCTGTTCGTCAAGCTTGAATTCCTAAGGCGATTTTAAATGTCTGAACAGAATGTTTGCAGGAAGGTTTGAGTTGTTTGATGTTTCATTATCTGCTTCAAGAAAAGTGCGGATCGGAAATGGCTTACCCCCGGGCTTACTGATGCATGTAATAAGAGTGGCGGATACAATCTTTATTATGGGTTTTAAATTTTTGTATTATTTACAGTTGCGTTTCAATGGTTTGTAGTAGCTGAAACTATGAGAGCCTATAGCCTTTCATAGTTTCAGCTTCGGTTCTGGCTTTTTATTAAACATCTTCTTGTTGAACTTTAGCTGTTCGTCAAGCCTAAATTCCTAAGGCGATTTTACATGTCTGAATAGAATGTTTGCAGAAAGATTTGAGTTGTTTTATGTTTCATTATCTGCTGCAGGAAAAATGCAGATCAAAATGGCTTACCCCGGGCTTACTGATGCATGTCTATTACAGTGGCGAATACAATCTTCATTATGGGTTTTATATTTCTTTATGATATTTACAATGGCGTTTTGTTGGTTTTTAGTATAAGGTTACTCTGGCAGAAAAGACATTAAAAACAAAAAACCTAAAATTTGAATGTAACGCATTGTTTTTAAGTTTTAAATGCTTAAATACAAGTATTGAAACACTATTGTGGCAACTTTAAGCATTTTGTAACTTTTACGAAGAAATAAAGTAGTAAAGTTTAATACAGGGTCCGGCACTGAAACTTTCTTTTTCAATGATACATGGTGGCGCGACTGGAGCTAGTTGCAGCGCGTTTGTGCGCTTAACAGAGAGCGTTGGTGAGGAGATTTGTTTGTTAATTGTCGTCAGTCGTAAAAATGCTTTGGGCACTAGAGCAACGCACGTTCGCCGTTGAGACCTACTTTTCACAAGGGGGTCGATCATCGCCGTGCAGGGTTACAGTACAATATAACCCCTAGAGGTGCTGTTCTGGCCCAGGGATCCATTTTATCATGGGTGGAGGCTTTGAGAGCAGATAGAAATGTGTCCCGCAAGAGACCAGGAGCAACACGGACAGTTAGATCACCCGCAAATATCAGAGGCAGTCCGACAGTCGGTTTTGAGTTCTCCTAGATGATTTGCTTCGAAACGCCTTAGGCAATGTATGGTTCCAGCAAGATGGGGCCACAGCCCATACATCACGACTTTCAGTGCCTGTTTTGAGACAAAATTTTCCAGGGCGACTTATTTCCAACCGAGGTGACATTCCATGGCCCGCACGATCGCCAGATCTAGCTCCATGTGATTATTTTCTATGAGGCTACCTCAAATTAAAGTGTATAACAACCGTCCTGCAAACCCTGGAAGAATTAAAAAACAATATTCGTTACCAGATAGCCAACGTACCGAATGATATGCTGGAAAGGGTCCACGCACAATTCAGAAATCGGTTACAGCAATGTATTGACAGTAATGGTAGACACTTGTCAAATATTCTATTTAAAACAACTCGATTTCAAACTTTCCATGTTATTGTCTAATGCTAATAAAAAAATAAATAAAAATGTGCAATATATGTTTCTATTTTTATCTATGAAAAAACAAAGTTTCAATACCGGACCCTGTATAACAAAATATGTATTAGTAGTGTATTAATAACCGAATTAAAAAACTTTAAACCTTTAAACTTTACTTTAATATAAAGAAAAATAATAAAATTTAATCTTACCTCCTATTGCACTTCAGTAGGGCCATAGACGCACTAATCTTGGCCAGTAGTTGCACCATTTTTGGACTTAGTAAATAATATGTTTTAGTGGAGAAAATATTATCAATATTAAAATTAATAATTATTAAAATATCAATTTGTTTTTAATGTACTTTAACAAAATACAGCACTACGGTATCGGCATTTAAACCCATAGAAAAAAAAGTTCTTAATGCTCGATTAAATGATTAATTTCTTAAGTTTAAAATTTAAAGGTCACTAGTTGCTACATAAATATATTTAGCACCCCAATATCAACATTCAGAGGTCGTTTCATGCAGTAACAATTGGTCACGATTGGTCAATAGGTCACAGTAATTGGTCAAAATCAGTGTAAAACCACCCCTGTATACAGGGTGTTCGGAAAATGCGTTAGGAAATTTTAAGGGGTCTTTCTGCAATGAAAAACAATGTTAGTAAGTCCTTTGACAAAATGTCGAAATCTCCTTGGTTGCCACGTTACAGGGGTTAAAAGTTTAATTTTTATTTTTGTTTTTTCGCCATACTGCATTTATTTTTTAACCAATCTAGTTGACATTTGGCACACAAATCAAGCTTTACAGATTATAAAATTTGAAGGTAGAAGTATTTTTTTAATACCGCCGGCCTCCTAGTTTTGGAACTACAGGGTGTTAAAAATTAAAAAAAAACTTTTTTTAAATATTTAACAGACCGTAGTTCAAAAACCAAGACGTTTGAGACATATGTTTATATAAGGTTTTTTTCCGTTGTAGAATCGCCCCGTAAAGTTTGTCGGTTGAGCTACTGGACACCCTGTATGTATGAAGGTAATTTGATTCAAATTGATGAAAACCTTAATATAAAAGAGTACCTTATTTTTAAGTTTTAATTGTCTATAAAATGGCGCTCCAGGTTTGCGATATCTGTTAAAATAAAAAGTTATGATGTTAATATATTCTAAGTTTCAGGTAAAGTGCCTCTGGCGATATAAAAAAATACTTTTACCTTTAAATTTTAGAATCTGCAAGGCTTGATTTGTGTGCCAAATGTCAACTAGATTGGTTAAAAAATAAATGCAATATGGCGAAAAAACAAAAATAAAAATTGAACTTTTACAGGGGTTAACTTGGTAACCAAGGAGATTTCGACATTTTGTCAAAGGACTTACTAATAATTGTGTTTCAATGCAGAATGACCACTTAAAATTTCCTAACGCATTTTCCGAACAATTTGAACACGTATTTGAAAAAACGAGCAAGGTGGGAGTTGTTTTAAAATACCTTCTCTTAATTCTGTTTTTGTTTGCTTACCAATTACTGTAATCCTATGACCAATCGTAACCAATTCGTGACTATTTTTCTACCAATCTTCTGAGAATGGCCATATTTTGGAAAACCTATATATAATAGTTTAAAAAACTAAAAAACACGCTTTTATATGCAACCGAACTAAAATTAGAAAATAATTTTTCATAAAAAAAAATATTGTCACTTCAGAGTAAAAGCGTGGGGTGCTTAATATATTAAATGTTATAATTATTATATTTGCCAATATCTATGAGGGAAAAGTTATGAAAAAATAGTAAAATGCACCCCACGCTTTTTACTCTGAAGTGACAATATTTTTAATGAAAAATTATTTTCTAATTTTAGTTCGGTTGCATATAAAAGCGTGTTTTTAGTTTTTTTAAACTATTATTTATTTTCATTTTTACTTCGGTATGCATGTATGTATGTATGTATGTAAAAATGCTCCAGTTTATTCACTAAAAATTCCTTCGCCATTTTGTCAAGAGTAACTAAAGTTCCTGAGAAAAGTTTGGGATGTTGCCAAAGATGGCAACACAGGTGTTGTTTTTATAATATAAAGGAATTTTTTTATCCATGGCGATCCTAACCAGGATAACGGGATACTGTTTGCAGATTATTGCATTGTCATGGGTCCTTAATACGTGTGCAAAGTTTCAAACAAATCGAATAGCTGGAAGTTGGTAAAAATTAGGCTCAAAGATTCCGTTACATAGATAGATAGATAGATGGATAGTTACAACCCAAGTTAATAAAAGCGTGTTAATAAAAACTGAATATATGGTGATAAAATATACAGAGTAGTCTATTAAAAAATGATGTTTTAGTTTCTAATTTGAAACACGATTGTTAATCATTTTTGTTAATCCATTATCCTAAAGAGCGTTAAATATGCTACAAGATTGCCAATTTAAAATACTTTGTATTTTAACTGATAACAAAGTTACTAATGATGGACACTTAATTTGGATAACCCTATATGGATTTTTTATATTCAGCTCTTTTATCAGTAAACACCTTATTTGTAAAGTCTACGTTACGTTGTAGTGATAATCTTTACATTAACAAATTACATTTTGATATTATTTTGACAAATTATTGAGGTTTTGAACATTAACCGGTCAATTTTTATTTATTTTGATTTATTAATAAGTATTTTTTTAAATATAATAATAATAATAACAAATATTGTGAAATAAATACGTTTTAAATTTTTAGGACTCTTTTTAACACGCTTTTATTAACTTGGGTTGTAACTATCCATCTATCTATCTATCTATCTATGTAACGGAATCTTTGAGCCTAATTTTAACCAACTTCCAGCTATTCGATTTCTTTGAAACTTTGCACACGTGTCAAGGACCGATGAAGATGCAATAATTTAAAAACAGTATCCCGTTATCTTTTTTTGAATCGCCAGGAAAAAAATTCCATTATATTATAAAAACAACACCTAGGATGCCATCTGTTGGCAACATTTCAAACTTTGCTATTAAATGAAGAAGACATTTTTTAGTTTTTACACAATATGGTTAGTTGCACCATGAGTGTTCAATTTTTATGAACAATAAAAATATAGAGTTAGTTGCACCATTAGTTCAAGGATTCCATAATAAAAATTACATTATGTGTAATGTATACATAATACATAATGTGCAATTAATAAAAATTAACATTCTTTTTTGGATCGCCAGGAAAAAAATTTTCCTTTATATTATAAAAATATAAAAACAACACCTAGGTTGCCACCTGTTGGCAACATTTCAAACTTTGCTATTAAATGAAGAAGAAATTTTTTAGTGGGTTGCAATATATTGGCAACGGTCCAAACATTGCCTGGATTGCCATCTGTTGGCAAAATTTCAAACTTTGCTACTTAATGAAGAAGAAATTTTTAGTGAGTTGCAATCTGTTGGAAAAATTTTAAAATTTGCCACTCTTGTTCATTAAAAAAATTTTCGCCATTTTGTCAAGAGTAGCAGAAACTAAAAAATGAAAAATAATTAATAGTTTAAAAAACTAAAAAACACGCTTTTATATGCAACCGAACTAAAAATTAGAAAATAATTTTTCATTAAAAAAAATATTGTCATTTCATAGTAAAAAGCGTGGGGTGATAAATATATTAAATGTTATAATTATTATATTTGCAAATATCTATGATGGAAAAGTTATGAAAAAATAGTAAAATGCACCCCACGCTTTTTACTATGAAATGACAATATTTTTTTAATGAAAAATTATTTTCTAATTTTTAGTTCGGTTGCATATAAAAGCGTGTTTTTAGTTTTTTTAAACTATTAATTATTTAGTTTAATAAGCCCTACAGCAAAATATTAGATACGTTTTCTTATGATTTAACCAAAAATGGGATGTTTTTATTATAATTTACCTATGTGAAAAAAATGCTAAAAAAACGATCATTTTTCAAACAAATTTGTTCAATAAATCAAATATGTAGATGATCGGGTTTGGCTCCTCAACGCCTCAAATAAGCTTATGAATAAGCCCTTAAATTTTTTGTTGTGTTTCCTAACTGTTAAAATAGGTTCTTTGATTTTTAATTTGTCGAATTACAGGGTATTCTAATAAAAAAAAGTCCGAAGTATACAGGAAAATTTTTGAGTTGGTATTTTCCTTTTAACACTATAAAAGATGTAAGAAACTAAGAAAATTTTTCAAATAAAATTATGTCCGAAAATGCTTTCTTTATGAAATACAGGGTATTAAAATTTTAAAAATCATAACTTTTACCACTCAGATATGTCCACAAAATTTGGTACACTTGTTTTGTCCATTACATTACATTTTTGCTGTAAAAGTTAAAAAAAAATACCAACGGCGTTCGAACAAGAGTTGTATTTATTATTTTTGAAGAAAAAAAGGTACGCCTTTGGGGGTCAGTTTTTGTAAAACATACAAAAACATGAGTTTCCCATCAAAAGCGTCGAATTCGGTCAACCCTGTACACTTATTTGTGGACAGTGGCGGCGAATACGTGGGTACACAGGTGCCAATGACCCAAACAGGTAAAATGTATGGGTGCAATGCACCCATATAAGAAAAGAACAATTTTATTTTTTTGTTTTCTTGTTCTTGAAAAGTGTTCAAAGCTTTCTGCTATCAGGCAAGAAGAAATCGAGTAAGTAAAATGTTTGAGAAACTCGCTGCGCCTGTGTGTGGACACTTTTTACAAGTTTTGCATTAAATCTAGTAATAATGTTTTAAAAGTAAAATAAATTAAAATATAAAATGTATTTTGTAACTATTTTATTAAATATAAATCCTTTGAATTTTAAAAATGCCGACACGCTTACAAAGGCAACATTTATGCGCAGATATTTATATGTTTGTATTAGTATTTATATCAATCAAAAGATTGCTTCATGTTTACTCACATTATTCTTTATTGATAACTGTAATTACTGATGTAATTAAAATTCATTCATGGTGTCCTTGGTTGTCAATATGCATACTTGTTGCAGTGTGTAATCTTTCATGTAAATTTCACTTAGAAAACCAAATATTTGTTTTTTTGTATACACACGTTTAGATGTGCAGTGCAGTCAAAGAAATATTGAGCTGTTTTTAAGTGCATTACTGTTTTTTACTAAACTAATTTTTATTTGTTTATGGTAAATTAAAATCAAAAAGGTTTTTTAAGGATTCCGCTGTTAATAGAGAATTATTGCAAAGTTACCTTATTAAGCTCGGGAATTATTAATACCGGCCCTATTTAAATAGTGCTTGTACCCAATATTTAGAGTTATTGCAAATCATGTTAACAGTACCATTAACCTAAAAAAAAGAGGAAAAAATTTAGTGAGTCTTTCTTTATTGTTTTGTGTTGTAAGGTTGTTTTTTTAACACAATTACAGATATACATTTAGAAAAGCAAGCTTTAAGTATTTTTACTTCTAAAAACTTTTCGATTTTGTGATCGGCAGCCATCCATGGTTATACGAACAGTTCCATAGTTAAAATAAGACCGAAATAAGGCACGACCTAAAAACCGACATAAATAAAGCCAGGCACTATACTTATTAAGGAGTCCTTATCCTACCATGCATCCTGCACAAGCTCGGATGTCAAAATAAGGCCGGTATTACTAGGGCCTGGCCTTATTTCACTGTGCAATAATCTAATGCTACTATCAAGGATATAATCATTTTCTCCATGATAAAAGCTCTTGTAGCCTTAAATACACAATGCTCTATATGTTTTAAATTGATATTTCTTAAATTAACATAATATTAAAAAATCGACTTTTACCAGCTTATACTTTTTAAAATAGTGGTTTTATTAAAAAATAATTAAATATTCTACAAGATACCATTGGGTAAAACCCGCAAAATGCAGTTCCACGGTTTTAAGCGATTTGGAAAACAAGTCAGAGAATTTATGTATGTTATGAATAATCGTTAGCTTTTTTGTAAATTAGAAAAGAAAACTTGACAATGGCATAATGTTAGAAATAACATTGGTTATTTTTGCAAAAAACCTTCAATACGTCTAATACGATTCTTGTTTTCACTTATAAAAATAAAAAGTTAAAATTTTATTAAAATCGTCATTAAAAACCCGAAAGAGTCAGGGAATTTAAAAGTAGAAACTTTTCCCTGTTGTTGCAAAAAAGCAGGAAGCTAACTGTCTGCTTTTCATTTTTCATCTTCGTTCTTTTGAAGCCCTTTGTAATCTTTCCCCTCATGCTGTTTTGCTATAGTTTTTTGCCTTCTGCACTTCTTTTCATTCAGCTTTTTTTCTTTTTGTCGCCTCATCGATTATTTTTGTTTTGGCATACCTGTTTTTGCATCTGTCTGCAAAAAAAGGGTTTGAAATGTTAATCTCCGCAACTTTGAATATTTACTTCTTCTCTTTGTTAATATATTTCAATTTCATTTTGACCAAATGCCAGAATTTCTTAATCTTTAATTTTATAATGCTAAACACAGATTTTCCATTTTAAATTTAATAACATTATTTTCACTACATGTCATTTCTTTAGGGTCGATAATTATTAAATTGAAAGTTAAAAATATCAAATTTACATTTTTAAAAATCATCATTTTAACCAATTAAAGTTTTATTGGAATAATTGCCATTGTTCAAATAATATCGTTAAGAGGTAAGCGTTGGATGTAGTTTGGCTTACAATTTAAAAGTTAATGTCAATAGAACACATAAATATTTAAATAATTTTATTTATTAAAATAATACAGCACAATTGATAGTCCTATCGACTGATTGATTTTGGGTATCAGTCTATTCGGATACTGAGCAGCGAACATGTCTGACACCTTTTGGTAACTATTTCGCTCGATAGTACCATTTAATCATTAATATCTTTTCTTCAGTAGTATAACTCTATGGTTAATCTTTTCGCTCTACGATTTTTGATAATAATAAAGCAGTAAATTTCAAAAGTGACAACGTTATGTTACGCTAACTGGTATTTTTATTGTTGTTCATAAATATAAGGCGATAATAATGTAACAATTTTAAAAAATATATTAGCATCTAACCAGCAAACGGGTTAACCAAAAAATCGAAAGTTTGTACCATGGACGTAGATTTGCATGCTCTTCAATAAAATTCAATGAAATTTTCTCTAAAATAATTAGGGGAGCGAATAATTGACCCCATTAAAAATTACATGGGATTTCCAATGTCCCGCCCGGCGATGCATCACCCGGTATAAGCTTCCGAATCACGGCATTGTGGAATAAATGATCTATGTATCGCAATATTAAAAATTAACAGAATGCTGCTGACAATGTCATCAGAAAAGGATTTTGGTTTCAAAATGTTCTTGTCAAGTATATTTAAAATTTAAATTACAGAAATGTATGTCATTTATTAAATAAAATAGGATATATCACTAGAGGTAAGATAAGCCTTTTATTTTCTTTGGTTGTCTTCTAATCATTACCCCCATTTATACCCCCACTACAATTAAGTGTTTACCTTTTTAAGACAAACAATAAGTATTCCTAACTGACAGAACTGTGGAAATTTTTAATGCGAAAATGAAAACCACAGTTTAAACGATTTATTTTACGCAACTTACAATGGCTGTAGCTTGGAGGGGATATATTTTTGGAACACACGTTTATATTATCTTAAAAATAAGCCCCTAAAAAATTGGTACTGAATTTTGAAACCCCTAAATCTATTTAATTGAAATATTACGCTTGCACTTTGCTGCCCACTCTCCTAATATTTTTAACCTAAAAAACAAATACTAGCGCCGCCACTTGACCATTTATTTTTTGTGAAATATAGTTCTGCTGGGATATTTTTTATTTTTTTTATTAACCATTTTTTAAATATTTTATCATGACGCACTGACACAATAAATTGTCCAATATTTTCTTGCAATCTCTAAAGCTTTGCCTTTCGAAGCTATTAAATTATTAGCGGAGAGGAGAGGGTACACAAAAGAAGATATCTATCTACAGAGAGTGATTTTACTCTAAGTTCAATATCGAGTTTCCTAATGGATTTTTGCAGGGTAGTCTTTCGCTTTTTGGAAGCAACAGAGTATAAATATTTATACGAGATATTTAGTATTAGTTGATTTCCTGCGAAAAGTAGTTACAAGTCTACTAAAAATATGGTAGATGGCTTAAACGACCCGGAATGACATTTCGAATTTTGTTTAAATAATGTCAATTTAAAAAAATCCTATTAACAAAATAATAAATTTTAAAAAACATTTTGACCTGATAACGTCTTATAATTCGATGGAGCCGGCTGCATGCACAAATAATGATAAAGCAAATAAACCCTTTTGTGAACAATGATTTATCGCAGCAAAAATTATTCAACCCGACGACTACGCCACGCGTTACCGGTTTTATGGTACGCCAGAGACGAAATAAGAGGATGTTTTTAAGTACGTGATACGTGTTTTTGCAATATTTTTATTTATGTATCTAAAAATATGTAATCGGGCTCTGTCAGAGGCTATGTGCTTTCGAAAAGGTTTGTTTCCTCTATCATTTTTGAAATAAATGAAATGAAATAAATATGTGTAAAGTGAATGTGGTGTAAATTGTTTAATTTTCTTTTGTTTTTTTAAAAGTTGAAAATAAATGGTTAATGCTACATTGTTACTTGTATTTGATCTTGTATAATTTAAGTAAATACCTTATGACTTTACCACGTAAATTCATCGTACGTAAACCGACTTACCAATTTTTTTGCATAACTTTATTGAGTAAAATTTATAGATCAATTATTTAAACTTTTATACCGCCTTTTATAACAACCAAAACCCATAAAAACTTATAATTAATACGTAGAATGTAATAAAAACACAAATTTTACTTTGTAATTTTTGTCACATATTTTATATTGCTTTTTGCGTTACATGCACGAAACTGCAGTAACGCAAAAAGCTATATAAAATATGTGACAAAATAACAAAGTAAAATTTGTGTTTTTATTACATTCTACGTAAAAATGTATTGTCACAAAGTAACGGACTACTCAATAGATTCTTTATAATTAATAATTGAATAACTTTTAAAAAATTTCCGACCTTTTTTTTAAAATTCCCCGCAGCATTGCGCTCTGGCGCCTTGCACCACCCGGTAGACAAGGGCCTGACTGCAGTCAGTGTTGAATTAGAAAATATTTTCCGGGGGCCAGTTTAATATTCCCGGGGAGAATCTTGGTTAGTTCCAAACAAACAACAACTTTAAGATTTTATTCATGAATTGACCATCAAATTTGATTTGGTAAATTCTCTCCAGGGAGGGGGGTTGCTCGGGGAAGAATAACCCCCCCCCCCCTGAATTCAACGCTGACTGCAGTGGGCGCATACACAATGATCGTATATCTTTCATTTTATTATTGTATGTACCCAAACAAATGATGCTCGGCTGGTTAGTACGTTGCGCTCGAAAAATATTGAAAATGGATTGATAGATAATTATGCATCATGACTATATTTAAGAACAAATATTCATTTACATTTAATTCGGTCTTTGCTTATCAAGTATTCCCCCTTTATTTATTCCTAAATTTAGGCAAGACTAAACTTGATGGCCACATTCTTATTTTTAATATAAACGCTTAAACAAGCCATCCTGAGGTTTTCTACAGCTCTGAAGCCGACCCCTTATTTAGGGCACAAGTTCTTTATCGAATAATTAAGCTGTAAAATTCTCAATTTACGTTTTGTATTATGTAAATTGGTTTTGTATCGGAACAGAGAAGCGAAGATTAATCAAATTTGTAAAGTTATTAATTGCCTCTTAGAAAGGCGATCTGAAGAAGGCAATCTGCAAAAATTTTTGATAAATCGAATTAGTTAAATATTTTTCTCTGTAACGTGTCTTTTTTAGTAATTGCTTATCCTGAAGAGTTTTTTTAATTTTCATATCATTTATTTTTAAGAGTATACGAGTGAGGAATACAGGGTTAGTAGAAAAAACACGAAAGGGTGGATTATCTCAGCAATCGTTAAATATAAATAACCCAAATTTTGTATAAAGGGGTAACTGAACATAAAAAAATTAAAAGTTATATTTCCAAGGGTGCCAAGTTTATAGTTTTTTTTTAGGTTGGAGAATTTTAAAATTTTAAATGGAATAGCCGATTTTTTATAATTGTAATCAATTGCTCGTATTACCTATATTATGACATGATATTATCGTTTTTTTACTCTTGCCAGTTTCAAAGGTATGGCATCAATCTTGAATACCACAACGACCAGGTATAGTCAATTATTATTTATAGATACTTTTACGGCGTCTGCTCCGAGGAATTATTCAATATAGTCCCTCCTCTTGCAGCTCCCAACAGAGAAACTCGTGGTGCCGCACGTATGCATCCCTATACCGTCCAACTGGACAGGCCCCGAACTTACCATTTGGTTCGTTCTTTTATCCCTAGAGTTGATTCCTTTCTCCCCCAAATCTTCAAGTTTTTAAGTCCCGTGTTAACAAACTTCCTCTTACCTTCTTAAGACTAACACGGTACGTTAGTATTTAGGCTTTCAGCCTTCGTGGATTGTCCAAAGATAAAAAAATGAAAAAAAAATATCTCAAAAACGATCCAACCGAAACTCGTCAAAATTAGTACAGGGAGTAACTGGACATTTTAAATTCAGGAGTTGCATTTGCGATGTTTTATTATTAAATTTCTCCTATTCCTTTTCCTTGACTTTTTTTAACGTATCTAAAAGACGTCGCAAAAACGCTATTCATAAATTTAGAGGGTTCAGTTTCACCCCTGTACAAATTTTGACGAATATTGCTTGATCGTTTTTTAGATAATTGACCATACCTAGCCGATTTTTGTATTAATTTGAAAAATACCTGATGCCATATCTCCGAAATTGACAGGAGTAAAAACTATAATATCAGGTCGTAATAAAGTTGATACAATCAATTAATTACAATAATAAAAGGTAGGATATTCCATTTAAAATCTTAAAATTCTTTACCTTACAGAGAAAACTATAAACTTGACAACCTTGCAAAGGCAATTTGTTAATTCTTTCATGTTCAGTTATTTCTTCGCACAAAATTTGGTTTATTTATATTTGACGGTTGCTGAGGTAATCAAACCGTTTAGGTATTTTCTACTAACCCTGTATACTAAATATAATAGATATCACAACATTTAGCTGCGTAGTGGCTATGAAGCATTTTTTGAATTTTAACGCGGTCTTGTGCAGTAAACAGATAAGTGCGTTTTCGAGCATGTGTATTTTAAAAGCCATAGCCAAAGACGAAACTGAGTTCTTACCGTCCCTCACCGTGCTCCCTGTACTTCGAACGAGAAAACCCAAACAATAATTAAGAAAAATGGCTGGTACCCAACTGCGATAAATCCTGTTATTTTTTTTCATGTCATCGTTCTTTTCCAATTTTACTGTAAAAAAATTAAAGTTGATGGCACTACAAAAAATATTTCAAAAGCTGGTCCACAAGCTTGGCTTACAATTAGTCAAATTTTGATTTTAGTTTTAAGAGAAGATCTAAAAACATTTTTTTTTATAACACTTCATATTATTTCTAAAACATTTTCAAATTGTCAAATTCACGACATCAAAACTCTGCTCACTCAGTGACGTAGATAATTAAATAATTTAATTTCCTAGAGGAAGGGGGTAATGGAATGGATGGACAAAGCATGTTTGAGTCGCTTCATTTAGTATGGCAAAATCGGTAAAAAAGAGCAAAAAAGGTTTTCACTTTCAAACATTTATATTTATTGATTTTTTTACTAAAACAAGTTCTATTGTTGCATAAACAACCAAAAAAACCAAGAAAAAGGTCTCACTACTTACAAACGCTGCTTCAAACATTTTCCTACCTTTCTGGGGTGAGAGGGTTATTACCCCCTTTAAACCTCCTATCTACGCCACTGTGTTGAAAGTGCATTAAAAATAACACTAGCCCGCCATTTTTAGAAGCCCGCCATATTGAATTTATAATAACTTAACTTTATTTTTTAGAATACTCTTTAGCAAGCCCGTTCATTCAATTTAATACCCATATTGTGGTGCATTAAAAATAACTAGTCCGCCATCTTGAGTGATCAACCATGTTGGATTTAGAATGACGTCACATAGCTAAAAATAAAAGCTTTTAAAATTGTTTTTTACTAGTTTAGATTTTATATTGTTTTTTCTTTCCTATTATCAATAAGTCAAAGTTTTTATAGAAACAACCAAATATAAAGTTTTTTTTTTACGGAATACAGATTTAAATTTCAAAAGGTAGTAAAACTTTCTTCGAATACCAAAATAGCGTAAAATCGAGGAAAACATGGATTTCCCTAAGGACTTTAAGTTTTCCGGACGATTTTGTTTTGATCGATTTATGAATATGTTTTACATAAATCTGTTGAATTTTCTATTGGAAATCACCAAATGTAGGTATATAAATATAACAGGTTTAGCATATCCTGAATTTAAAAAGAAAGATATAAGAAAAAAAAGCACTAGAAAAAATACAAGATACAAATGGAAAAAGCTTTATTTTCTTAGTATAAAATTACATAAACGATAACTGAAGAAAATGTGATTAAAAAAATTAAACTTGGTAATTTAAAGGGGGAACAAGGCAAAGTATAACAATATTATAGTAAAAGTAATTTTTTTAATAGAAATAAATTTATATGATAAATGGTCTATCCGGATGTCAGTCGTTGATTTTTGATAAATTGACTCTTCACGAGTTTTATAAGCTGTTGAAATAAATGACTTAACTTGGAGAACACCCTGTTAATAACGTATAAATAGATAAGTTGTCATGTGCCAGGAAGTAAAATATCACTCTCAACCTATTCGTAAGTGGACTTAAGTCAATAATTTAAAATGAAACCCTGTACGTTTTTATAGGAAGTCAGGTAGGTGGGCTAAAAATTCGTTTTTCAACGTTATTTTACAAGATGGGATTTGTTTTCAAGAAGAGAGTACAGGAAGCATATTTACTCAAATTCAATACAATACTATTGCTATGATTTTTTAAAACAGATTGCCTCAGTAACTTACTAAAATAGTTATTTTTGTACCAAGGGCGTAAAATAGCACTTTTACGCCCGCGGCTAAAATTTGTTGCCCGAGCTATGCAGAGGGCAACAATCAGCTGTGGGCGTAAAAGTGCTTTACGCCAGGGGTGCAAACAATATTTTTGTTTTTGAAGTTGGGAGAAAATTTTCCAGCTTTTAATGTTTCAAATTGTAATCAGTAGGTTTTAACATATGTTTGTGGTTTTACAAAAAAAAATTGGCCATTATTTAATTTTATTATTGTTTTATAAATTATAAATGCGGGCGTTTTACCCTAGGGCGTAAAAATGCTATTCTACAACAGAATATTAAAAAAAAGTTTTTTTTTAATATTTAACACACCGTAGTTCAAAAACTAAGACGTTTAGGACATATGTTTATATGAAGTTTTTTTTTATTTTCTGTTGTAGAATCGTCCCGTAAAGTTTGTCGGTTGAGTTACTGGACACCCTGTATGTATGTAGGTAATTTGATTGAAATTGATGAAAACTTTGATGTCTATTGGTGTCTAAACGGTGAGGTTTATCGACTTTAATAAAGAGTACATCATTTTTAAGTTTTTGATTGTCTATAAAATGGCGCCCCCAGCTTTGCGATATCTGTCAAAATAAAAAGTTATGATGTAAATAAATTTTAAATTTTAGGTAAAGTGCCCTCTGGCGGTATTTAAAAAAGTACTTTTGTCTTAAAATTTTAAAATCTAGCAAAGCTCGATTTTTGTGCCAAATATCAACTGGATTGGTTCAAAAATAAAATATGGCGAAAAACCAAAATAAAAATTGAACTTTGACGGCTTGTAACTCGAAAACGAATGACATTTTGAAAAAAATATATACAGGGTGTCAATTTGACTTTCCACTCAAGTTATCTTCGAAACGAGACAGATTTGAGAAAATCGCCGAAACACGTCAACATATTTATTGAGGGGAACGTTTTACAAAAAATTGGACGGCGCCCCTTTAACCTCTTAACCACCAGGGCCACCACCCCAAAATTCTTAAATGAGAAGGCGGGTCGAGTGATACATCATTTAAAGCTCCTGACGAGTACTTTATAACCCTAGAATATGAAGTCAATATCTTCACCTATTACAAAATGGCGGTACTTTAAAAATTACCTAAATACCTGATTTGGATGGCCATATTTCCGAAACTAATAAAGTAGATGTACCTAATGTGGTGTTTTCTTAAAGCTCTTTTAAAGGTCTTTTTAATGGTGATACTGGTAGTAATATACAGGGTAGAAGAAAAAGTACATATTTTTTTATTTAAGAACCCTGTATATTATTTTACCATTAAAAAGATCTTTAAAATGAGCTTTAAGAAAATACCACATTAAGTACATCTAACTTTATTAGTTTCGGAAATATGACCATCCAAATCAGGTATTTAGGTAATTTTTAAAGTACCGCCATTTTGTAATAAGTGAAGATATTGACTTCATATTCTAGGGTTATAAAGTACTCGTCAGGAGCTTTAAAATGATGTATCACTCGACCCGCCTTCTCATTTAAGAATTTTGGGGTGGTGGCCCTGGTGGTTAAGGGGTTAAAGGGGCGCCGTCCAATTTTTGTAAAAAACGTTTCCCCTCAATAAATATCTTGACGTGTTTCGGCGATTTTCTCAAATCTGTCTCGTTTCGAAGATAACTTGAGTGGAAAGTTTTCAAATTGACACCCTGTATGAAGCTCTACCCTTATTTTGTCAAGTAGTATAAACCAGTCAGTTCATAGTTATTATGGTCATAAGAATATCATTACCCCAATCAAAATTTTTGCACCATCCACTAACTGGACAATGAAGCAAGCCATATTATAATACCTATAACGCACGGGCGCCGGCAGAATCTTCCAAGGGGTGCAAAGTAGAAAAAAAAATAAAAATTTAAGTGGAAAATTTTTTTGACGAGCAAATAAAAGGTCCTCTTCTATAAAACACCGTCTTTATATTCTCTTTTCTTTTTGTCCTCTCCTTTTGCTCCTTTTCAAATAGCCGAGGGGTGCAAAACACCTAAAAATGCCTAAAATCAATACTTTTTTTGCTAGAACTTACTACTTTTCATACATTCTCAAAAGCCACGGGGTGCAAGTGCACCCCTCCTCCGGCGCTCATGCTATAAAGTAACAGTTTATGAAACATAATAACTTAAGTAATAAGCTAAACAAAAGTTTTTCTTTTCTCCTATAAATTTTTTGAATATGGAGATACGAGGTTTGCGAATTAGTATAACCATATTTGCAAACACTGGTTTGACATTGACAACAGGGCACGGATCACAAAAATCTTTTTTCAACCTGGTGTTTTAATATTTTTAGAGAATAGATTTAGTGTAAACGGTGCAAATGGTGAACAAAAATCAAGTCACTTTCAATGTCTGAAAAATGATGATAATGGGTTTTTCAATAAGAGTTATAGTATTTTAAATAGAGATTTCTTGGTTTTTAATCCAAATTTTTTTAATTTCTGTTTTTACTATATTTAGTATAGTATGCAGTTTTATGATGCAGCAACTGACTCCTCTTGATAGGTTGGAAGTAATAGAGATATGAGAATTTTGGTTACCGCCTACGTTCGTTATTTACGTAAGGCGCTATTTAAATTTAGTGTTTGTTTTTAGAGGTATGGAAGGCGCCGTATTACTAACGGTTAATTACACCTGTCTGCGAATTTACAAAATCAAAAACAAATGATCCTTTAATGTGCGAATACTAAAGTTTTTCCCGTTATTTTAAACACATTTTACTGTACATTTTTTCACTTTTCCAGATGAATTTTGACTAAGACAATCTCTCAGTAAAGCCAGGTCATTGTCGGCCGAGAATCTTAACCTTTTTGTTTCTTTTTCACCTGCGACATTTAGCCCAAAATAAAAAAGCAAGGCTTTATCAAAGATTAGTAGTTTAACTTTACTCTGTGGCTTTATTACCCAAATTTTGTAGAAATTATCAGAAATAAATAATATAACCTTAAAAAATAAACAAAGAAAAATATTGTGCGCATGGCAATTCTATTCGCTATTTTAAATATCACACGGCGTTATCATCCCGCAAATTACTCCATGCGGTAAAGTTAATACCACCAGCGACGGTAAAAATCGAATCGCGCATAACTAAACTGTCATAATAGCGCTTACGTTAATACCGCATGACGTTACAGCACCACCCATATCTCTCTAATAAAAGAATTTACCAAAATTGTAGCGTAGTTGTGGCTACTTAACGTTTATTCACTCGAGAATTGGGTCGCCATCATCGTTACTCCGCGCAGATTATACACCGCACTGTCAAAAAGTTTGAACGTGAATTAACTTTACGTCAAGACCCATCCACAAGCTTTTCCACAGTGCGGCGTATAACCTGCGCAGAGTTCCGATTATAGCAACCCAATTTTTGAGTAAATAAACGTTGAGTGGCCACAACTGAGCTATCACTTTGGTAATTTTTTTTTTTAAATAATTTTAACCGATACATCAACTTTTTGTTTGACCTCCGAACAGTGCGACGTGCGTAGAGGACTACAAAGTTCTTCCCGAAGTGGCGGCTAGAGGTGTCGTACGAACGTTCTTTACCTTCGGGAATCAAGGAAAGATTCACGCTAAATTGACGTCATCTTTCTTCTGGATCTAAGCGCTGTGAGCGAAGATTCCTATAAGCTAATGGTATCCTGTTTGGTGGTGAACACGAGGTATTTCTCAAATGGCGGGAAATAGATGGGCGTGCCATGGGAACTGCCAGTAGTGAAAGTGAAGGTTATACATAACACCAGTAGCAGATCTTGGTTTGACAGCCGACAATTTATGCATTGCATCGATTGTTAAATTATTTGTTTTCTTTTGGAATTTCTGGAAGCTACAAGCTCGATTATCCAGATTTTCCGCCGACGAAGCCCTGGAAAGCATAGTCCGGAAGGAGGAGAGTGGTGGATTGGACCTGAAGGGACCAAAACCAAGAAAAAATAGAATAGAATAGAATAACCGATACATCATCACTAGAAATCCCAAAACACAGAACGACCACCTTTGAAAAATCACCCTATTATTCATGCATTAAAATCTACAATAGAATGCCGGATTACATAAAAGAATCGATGACCCCAAGCATATTTAGAAAAAGACAGAAAGAATTTTTAATAGTTAATGAATTTATTTTACAGTTTCTCGGAGTTTTGGAAATGAAGTCTTGGTCAAAGTTTTAACTTGTTGGTTTTGTTTTATTTTATTGATCGTGTTGTTTGTGCGCTTTGTCTTGTCTTTTTTAAGATTTGACGTCTTTATTACATTTCGATCTATGTTAGTCTTATTTTATTTTATCTTATTATAGTATATTATTCTTGACCTGTCTAATATCATGTTTATGATCTTTATAGACTAATAAATTATTTATTGATTGATTAATTGATTGATCGAGAGTAGTCAGACGCTGCATCACACTATACTTAATTATAGTAACACCTGGGAATTAAAAAGAAACCAAGAAATTTCTATTTGAAATACTATCACTCTTTTTGAAAGACAATTTAATTTTACATGAAAAGTTGAGGGAAACAAAGATAAATATGTTCATGAAAGAAAAATTCAAGAAAACACTAATTTTAGGTTTAAAGTAAAAAAATCATAAAAATAAAATACATTCTTAGACAATAATTACAAAATATTTAAATAAACATTATTGATCTTTTGTTTCTATAAATTTTTATATCGTTTTTCTATTTCAGATATTCTGATAATAGTAGAAACCCAAAGAAACCAAAACATAAATATAGTAAGAACATTTTATAAGCGCAAATTCGGTACCCTTTGAAAAAAATACAAAAAAACATAAAAAATGCCGCTTGCAATCGGACTATTTTATACAAAGGCGCCGCTATCCTTTACAGCGACGCGCCGATATACTATGGGATAGAAATCCATTTTTTGGCCAAAAAGCAACTTTGAAATTTTAATGGCTCATGCTGTGTATTTCAAAGTAGATACTCCAAACTACATATACGCAAAATTATAAACGGATATGACGACTTCTATTGGGGTAATAAGAAACTAGAAAATGTATTTTAAGTAAACATAAATATACAACATTTAATCTACTTAGTTTATTAAACTACAATTTAAGGAACAAAGTCAGAGTCTCAAATTTGTCAAATATATATTAAAAGGTGACATGTTTCGCCGTCTCCGGCATCATCAGACCTAAAATAATGTATAAAACCCGTTATACAGAGAAATAAATAACAATAAAATAACAAAACTCACCTAACTATTTAAAACCAACAGTTACATTGACAGAACAATAAAATAAATAATTAATACAAATCAGCTAAAATCAAAGAAGAAGAATGAGGTTGAGTAGTTAATACAAAATGTATAGGGTACGGTAGAGCGGTAAGGTAGACATAGCCTTATAAGGTTGCCCCGGAGACAGCGAAACATGTCACCTTTTAATATATATTTGACAAATTTGAGACTCTGACTTTGTTCCTTAAATTGTAGTTAAATCTATGTTGAGTCTCATTGAGAAAATGGACAGATTCTTGACTACTTAGTTTATTATTAGCCTTGTTTAATAAAAAAGTAAAAGAGTTTCAATAATAAGAGCTATTGTTGTGTTTCCGATGCAGTCTCGCTACTATTGTCAAATATTTTTTTAGCTTTTTCTTTATCAGTTTTTGTACTTATAATTGCCTTTCTACTTTTTGCTACTTCTGAGTGTAAGGACAGATACAAGATTTTTTATAATTTACAAGGTTTTCCATTTTAAAATTTAATATGTTTTGTTCTTCTCTGTATATCCTAAAAGATGAAAGCATTCTGATGAAAGATATGGATTCTACAGAATCAGAGATAGACACATCAAATGTAGTATATTTTTGGTGTGATATAATATTCAGGATATTCCATTTAAAAAAATCATACCTTTTGTCGTACCCTGTATATCATATGAGATAATAATCATCGGATTACTGATTAGAATACTACCGAATTAACCAAACAAGCTGACATTTTAGTTTATTTTGTACAATAAAAAATAATGTTAAGGGGGTGTAAATTTATAATAACATATAATAAGTTTTAGGTTTCTAAAAAGCGTTTTTAATAATTTATAATATTTTTCCAGTAAAAAGCACCCCATTTTAAGTTAGATTGGTAAGTTTCAGAACTTTAACTAAAAAAAATAAATTACTATCCCATAGTGCGATGACCAGCTGCATCAACCGGCCGGAATATCATAAAAGAAATATAGCAAAGGCGGCCGCGAAGTCAAGCATGCCGATTTATTTGCTTTAAACTTTTTGTGATTTTTTTTCTTATTAAAGAGCACCGAATTTACATTTTTAAACTGTTCCTTCTATACACTTCGTGTTTTAATTTTAAAATAATTAAATAAATTTTACCAGGCATGTCTTTTATACTTATCTTGACAACTTTAACCAGTTTTGTTAGACATGGGGTAAAGATTTCTATCAAACCCGTATATTTAAATTAAAAACATCCTCTTTCAACCTACCCTATAACCTTCGAAAAACCGAAATTTTAAGGGTTTAAATGTCGCTTTTCATAAACGCATGCCACCACTTAAATATGTCTAGCAGATGGTCTTTTTTCCTTTTATGAAATTCTCTTATGTCCCGTTATAAAGGACAAAGGGTAGTTTGTGAATATATGTGTATATTGGATGTCGGATTTAATAGAGTTATAGGTAGTTTAATTTTCAGGGGTGAAAGTTAAATTAAACTGGGTAACAACAGATGTAACGTGTCGTTTAGTTCGCCTACGCGAAAGCCGTTCATGTAGAACTAAACAATAATTACCTATTTACATTTTTCCTTGTACAGGGTGTTCTAAATTCAAGGATAACCATTAAAATTTTGGAAGAGATAAAAAGTCGGTAAAATTAGAATAAAGTTGCGTAATTAGAAGCTCTTTAATATACTGTTTTAAAATTTAATAAATCTTCTGGAGATATCTACAAAAAAGCAAAAATTTCGGTTTTGGGATTTTTTCTTATTGACGTTACTTAAAACCCATTTCCGTAAACAAAAACTGCTGCATAAAATAATTGCACGTGTTTGATTTTTTTATAAACAATTTTATTTAAATTTGTTTAAAAGTAATTTAATTGTAACCGCTTTAAAGTTTAAATTCGGAACAATAAAAAACTATATCACGCAGGGTTATTTCAAAATGTCCCAAAAAAAATAATAAGAATCTAAATAGGAGGCCACGTCGACTTGGTATTTAGGCTAAGCTTTTAATTCTATATACCTTTACTATTTTTTTTTTTTGTAATTTCATGTAGTTTACTTTTAAGCAGTTTTAAGTTTTTTTGCCTAGATTATTATATCTTCTAACTTTTTTTAATAAATTTACTTTGTATACAATTTGACACCATGCAACAACTTTTATAAATGAATATTATTAAATAATTTAGTGGATTTCGATTTTCATTTTTCATTTTCTACGTAGAAATGAAAATGAGGACCTGTTTTTTTCTCTGATATGGCCATTAAAGTCAGTTTTAGCAACTCCAAAAACATGCAGTAACCGTAACCGGAGCCCAGGTCAGGACTATTTTTTTTGTTTTGCTATTTTATTTTTTAAAATATGGGTTGTGAGACAAGTTTGCTTAGTAAAATGCGTTTTAAACTAAATTAAGACTTCTCACAATATTTTTTTGTACGACCGGGCATAAAATACAATTTTACGCCCCCATTTGAGAGCGTAAAATTGCACTTTTACGCCCTAGGGCAAAAAAGTATCAAAAACGCCCGCATTTATAAATTTATAAAACAATTGTAAAATTAAATAATGCCCAATTTTTTTTTGGTAAAACAACCATTTATTTAATTATAAACATATGTTAAAAGCATACTGATTACAATTTGAAACATTAAAAGCTGGGAAATTTTGTCCTTTTATTCTTTGTGTATTCATTAAGAGGAATAGTCACCCCAGTAAAACGCTTTTCCTAAATAACTTGGGTATTTTAAAAGATTTTTAAATTCGGTCTTCACTGAACGCTTTGGAATATTATTGTCTAGGCCGCTCTGGAAGCACTTTTTTATTTTTTTATTTTTTTTTCAAAAAGGAAAAATAAAAAAGTAACTCCAGTGAAATTGCCGCATTTGGGAAAACAAGGGTCCAAGGATGATTACTGAAAAGATGATGCATCCACAAAAAGTGGAGGTGAGCCAACAGTTACCGTGATTTTTGTTTTGTTTCACACATAATTATCATAGATCCTTCTATTATACAGTGCTTGTTTAAATTCAGGACCCTCCTAACTTTTGAAAGGTTTAGTTTTTTTTATGAAAATGTGGGGACATTAGTAAGACAACATAAACCAAATTTTAAACAGGAAATGACAGATATAAATGTCAAACTGACAGCTGGGCGCCATTTTAAAAGAAAATTTAAATGGAAAAGGGGGTCTTGTGGCACATCATTTTAAACCTGATGACGAGTACTTTATAACGCCAGAATATAAAGTCAATACCTTTACCTACTACAAAATGGCAGTACCTAAATACCTTATTTAAATGGCCATATTTCCGAATCTAATAAAGTTAGATACACTTAATGTGGTATTTTCTTAAAACTCTTTTAAGGATTTATTTAATGGTAATATTGGTGATACTATACAGGGTACGACAATTTTTTTTTTTTTTAATTACACACTCTGTACAGGGTCCGTCACGACGAGTTGAGTCGACAAGTATATAGGAAACGCCCAGGAATATTTTTCTAAAAATTTATATAGGAGGGTAACTGAAAGAGCTCTCTTCAACAAAAATATTTTCAACTCTCGACAACTTCCGGTTATACCGGAAGTAGACATCAACTTCGTTATTTTAAATGGAATGTCCTATTTTTTATTGAATTTTTGGAATCTACGTTAAATTTTAATACAACTTTGTATAAAACATCATACACCTAGATCTAGCCATTTTGCAGCAATTTCAGTTTTTCGAAATATTTGACAGATGCAACCTTAGACAAAAATAACAATTTCTTGAAATTCAAACAAGATAGGCTAACTATTTTCTGACTTTATATAAATAAGATCCATATCTTACCACTCACATGAAAATTGTCAAAAAAAAATATACAAGGTGCCCAAAAATTAACACCGTATTCTGATATTTTGAAAACTCAAAAACTTTATTTTTTTAAATGTCAACCTTATTTTTTTCTTCACCAATGGATTCTACGCTACAAAGAAGGGCACTTTATAATTACAACCCTATATTTAAAATGAACGGTTTGCGTATAAAGTGGAAAAAACGAAATATTTCTATCTTTATTAGGACACTCAAAAATGTCAGTTGGCTTCTGACAACAAATAAAAATACTAGCAGTTTTACGTGTTTGTGTATCAAAAGTGTTAATATGCCTCGTTTAAGATTCAGTAATGAAGATTATTTCAATTTATTAGTCATATACGGGGAGTGTGACAAAGTAATTAAAAGAACCTGCAAAACCTTCCGTACACGATATCCGGATAGGCCAAATCCCACGCATGACAGCCTTACGCGACTCATTTATAACTGTAAGACACACGGGCAATTTGTTGGAAAATATAACAGGAGAAAACTTGTTGTTGACAATGATGAAAATGAAGTTACAGTCTTGGCCTACTTTAGAGTGTATCCTGGAAATTCATTAACAGATGCGGAAAGAGATTTGGGAATTTCTGAGAAAAGTGTTCACAGGATTTTAAAGAAACATGACTTCTATCCGTATTCGTATAGATTGGTACAAAATTTAAGACCAGGTGACGATCAGAAAAGAATAGATTTTTGTGAATTTATTATAATTAAAACACAGGAAGATGAACGTTTTTTACAAAAATTAATTTGGATGGATGAGGCAAAATTTCAGAAGAACGGTATGTTTAATCGAAAGAACTCCCATTACTGGAGTGATACTAATCCTCACCTCTTTCGTGAAAGGCAGTTTCAAGGTTATTGGAGTTTTAATGTTTTTGCTGCAATAAAAAATGACGGTGTGTTAGTGGTACATTTCTATGATGAAAATTTAAATGGTAAGCTTATTAGAGATTAAAAGCTTAATTGTATTTCAAATTCTCCTTTATTTTAGGGGAAAGATATCTCGAAATTTTACAAAATTATATAGACCCACTAAACCTGGACTGGAATCATCTGTGGTATCAACACGATGGGGCCCCACCTCATAATAGTGTGCTTGCAGACAACTTTTTACGAGCTCACTTTGAGGATCGTTGGATAGCAAACAATGGGCCCCATCAATGGCCGCCACGTTCGCCGGATATCACTCCCTTAGATTTCTTTGTCTGGGGTCGTATTAAGAATACCGTATATGCCACGCCGATCACAACAAAAGAAGATTGTCAGGAGAGAGTTCGTAACGCGTTCCGACTTTTGACTCCGCAAGACATTCAGAATGCTACTCATGGTGGTTTTTAAGAAGAATTCACAAATGTTTAGAAGTTGGGGGACACCAGTTCGAACATTTGCTGTGATTAACTTCATCTTTTATATCAGCGGTTCTTATGTTGTGTTAATTTTATTAATAACGTACGTTTGGCGAGCAAACTTGTTAGTTTTAGCGTGCCTAATTAACTCGATAGCTTTTGTTTTTTGTTGATTCATTCAAGCCAAAGCCAACTGACATTTTTGAGTGTCCTAATAAAGATAGAAATATTTCGTTTTTTCCACTTTATACGCAAACCGTTCATTTTAAATATAGGGTTGTAATTATAAAGTGCCCTTCTTTTGTAGCGTAGAATCCATTGGCGAAGAAAAAAATAAGGTTGACATTTAAAAAAATGAAGTTTTTGAGTTTTCAAAATATCAGAATACGGTGTTAATTTTGGGCACCTTGTATATTTATATTATATGGATCTTATTTATCCAAAGTCAGAAAATATTTAGCCTATCTTGTTTGAATTTCAAGAAATTGTTATTTTTGTCTAAGGTTGCATCTGTCAAATATTTCGAAAAAACTGAAATTGCTGCAAAATGGCTAGATCTAGGTGTATGATGTGTTATACAAAGTTGTATTAAAATTTAACGTAGATTCCAAAATTCAATAAAAAATAGGACATTCCATTTAAAATAACGAAGTTGATGTCTACTTCCGGTATAACCGGAAGTTGTCGAGAGTTGAAAATATTTTTGTTAAAGAGAGCTCTTTCAGTTACCCCCTATATACATTTTCAGAAAAATATTCCTAGGCGTTTCCTATATACTTGTCGACTCAACTCGTCGTGACGGACCCTGTATATAGAGTATCTAGAAACCTGCGGCAATTCCGATTTTAACGAAATTTGGTATACAGGGTTTTTTTGGGGCGCTGATCACGAATCTGGCGGAAACGTTTCATTCTCGAGATATTTAACATCAAAGTTCAAATTTGAACTAGGCTAATTTTACTATGTTTCCTCTGCCTTTTGCACACAATTCTTAATTTAAAGCTAAAGTGTCGCATAATATTTGATTTTTATCTTTTAAAACCCTGTTTTCCCTACGTTTTTACATTATTTTTGCATTAAATTCCGTAGCTTTTCTTTGAAAATGCGGTAACCATACATACACATAGAGCTTTATGGCACACTGGGATTGAAATAATTCAAAGTATAGCTATGCAATTTAATGCAAAAATAATGTAAAATACGTAAAAAACGGGGTTTTAAAAGGTGAAAATCAAATATTGTGTAGCTTTAAATCAAGAATTCTTTGCAAAAAGAAGGGGGAATATTGTAAAAATAGGATTATTTTAAATTTCAAGTCTGATGATGAATATCTCAAGAACGAAACGTTTTCGCCAAAAATGCTCAGATTCGTGATCAGCGCCCCAAAAACCCCTGTATACCAAATTTCGTTAAAATTGGAGTTCTAGAAAATTACCAAGATATCTAAAAGACCTTTAAGAAAATACCACATCACGTATATCTTCCTTTATTAGTTTTGAAGATATGGCCATCCTAATCAGATATTTAGGTAATTTTCAAAGTACCGCCATTTTTTGGGAGGTAAAGGTATTAACTTTATATTCTGGGGTTATGAAGAACTTGTCAGGAGGTTTAAAATAATTTCTTTTAAAATGGCGCCCAGCTGTCAGTTTGACATTTATAATCTGTAATTTCTTGTCTAAAATTTGGTTATGTTGTCTTTTTAGGTCCTCAAATTTTTATGAAAAATTACCAAACAATGCAAAAGTTAAGAGAGGGAGTCCTGACTTTAGACAAGCACTGTAATAAAAAACATTAAGAGAATTCTCCGAAAACTTTTTGTTTCATTTACAATTAACATCGTGCGTTTAGGGTGGACCACCCTTTAGGTTAATCCAGAACAAAGTCGGTGTATATAGGGTCGCGACATTCGGCCATATTGCTTTGACGTGTTATGACGTCACATCTCCCATTTTTCGGCCATGTTGTTCAGTGCCGAAGATATACAGTTTATTGTATTAGTAGAACAACCGTTCACACAACAGTTTTTAATTATTATTAAGTTGTAAATTATTTTACTTTAAATAAAAAACATTTGAAATTACATCTTTCAACAAATATCACTTTCAAAACAATGCAAAATGAAATGCGCAAATTCTAGAAGCCACTAGATTGATCATCAGCTTTGATTTTACCCAGTCTTGCCAACTTTTCTCGGTGGAGTGCCCTTCCTTGCGTCCCCGATCTCGAACCGCCTAAAAGTTGAGGATGTGTCGCAACCTTATAAATATAAACTAACCTTGATCTAGAACTGGTCACCATCTTTTATGGGCCTTAATTATTTTTAAGATATTTTAACAAAGGACTCTGACTTTCACTTTGACAGAATACAGAAACAACTTAGATCTGAATAATAAGAGAATGTTGAGGTAGACCAACACCTCATTGTTATTTAATAGATACTAAGAAGCGGAAACAAACGTTTTACGTACGCGCTTAATTCAAAAAGACATTTAAATGGTTTTCTTAAGTAATATTTATTTATAAATAAATTAAATGCTTGCATGATGCATTATTCATTTAAGAGTTAATTGTTTAATCGATCGTCTACTATGTTATTGAAGTAATTATGGTTGCTGAAGTATATATTTTCCTAAAGATTTAATTAAGCGTTTTAACTATAGTGTATTGTGTGTTAATATAGGGTGCTCGAAAGGCCTGTAAGACTGTTATCTCCGGCAGCCATTTTGAATTTTATATGCCAAGTTTTAAAGCAAAAGAAATAAACATTTTCAATTATAATATCACTATAGTTTCAATTATTACTGGACATTTTTCCTTAGCGCACCAGTTTTTAAAAATTCGACCCGTGCAACTTATTACATTTTTCTGCTGACTTGATATACATATGCCATGTTTTTTTCTTAAATTTTTGTTTAATCATTATAAAATATAACACTTCTGATTAGTGTAGCTTCGTAATTGTAAAGAATTTTTTTATGATCGGTTCAGTATTTCCGAAGATTATCGGCTACAAACAAACAAACAGAGTTACGAACTTTACCTCTTTATATTATTATTATAGATAGGCAATTTAAAATGGAAAATTAAAATAGAAATCTAATTTTCTATCAAAGATGGATGTTGAAACCTATAAATCTACAATCTGGCCCTGTTTAAGTTGACTTATGACCTATTACCGTATAAATGGTGTTTTAACATATTTGTTGACCCCCAGACTTACATTATACAAGATCTAAAATATATATTTTTTAACATTTTTCCTAATAGTAAAAAAAAACAAATTAAATTTCCTTTTAGTGGAAAAAATATATTTCATTGAAATGAAATTGTCCACTTACTTTGAAGCACCCTAATCAGTCGTTTTACATTTTCTTTACTATGTTCTTTGTGAAGGATAAAAGGAATATCAGGATAACAAAATTATAAACCTAAAAAACGTTTTCTTTTCGAATTTTTCCTTAAGACATTTTCTGTGACATACTTTTCTTAATTTAACTTTTAAAAAGTGAAATTGATAAAAATGTTGAAGTGCCTTGTTGAGTTTTTGTAAAGTAAGGACAAAGTTAGGTTGTGCTTACGAAATTGTTAATCTAACTGTGTAGAGCATCAAAATAGAAGCCGAAAGTCGGGGAATTTAATTATTTATTTATTAACAAATTTAGGATACAAAAAAACTAGTATGTTATTTCAATAGAGTATTCACTATATACACTTATTCTTTAAACAAGTTTTACAAAAAAAAAAACATAGTGTTCCGTCTATTTACATTTTATAAAGTTATTCTAGGTTTTTATTACAAGTAAGATAAATTATTTGTTTTTTTTTTTTAATTTAGAAGATAAAGCTTATTAACAATTTAGAAAGTGTTATTTTGCTAAACATGTGTTTTTAGGCTATTCGGCCGTCGCCGCCGTCGTGGATTTTGCTTGTTTGACGTTTTGCCAGCGCAAGTGGTCGACATCCTCAGAAGGTTCCTAGTAGACTACTTGCGTACTACCTAGTATTAGGAACCTTCTGAGGATGTTATGACATTATGACAAACAATTTCGTGAGCAGCAACACATTTTTTGTTTATTGTTGTAAATCGGGTTTAAAGACCAGTATCAAGCCGATCTCCAATCTTTATCAAGTTTCGGTTTCTATTTTGTTGCTGACTACACACATAAACGATTTCGTGAGCTGTAACAAATTTCCTAAATATTTCATGCAACAAAATCGTTTATTTGGCAACTAAAAAGCAACAAATCATGTAGTTTTTGCTGATTTTATATTGCCAGTTGTATAGACCTAAAAAAGGTAAAATTCTGTTAACCGGTGAAAACCACTGATCTCGATGGATTGCCAATGTTATAACCTGCGCGAAATCAAAGTTACATTTCATGGGCGAAAAAACCTGTTTGTGCGCAAGCCAGTGGAGGGTAAACGCACCCGACTTTAAACAAACTATCCGCATTATAAGAAAGAATTTGTTGACGGCGTCTTGGTTTTCCGTTCGAAGTACGGTAGCTAATGAGCGTTACGGTCAGACCGCGGACGAAGGGTACGGAGTGCCGGAGTTTGTATTTTGCCACGGCTTTTAAGTGCGCATGTTCGTCCACCCACTGCGCGAGGTCGTAAAAATCCGAAAAATGCTTCTTGCCACTGCGGATCTAAATGTAGGTTATCTATGGTGATAACAGGCGAAGCCCTATTTTAAAATTATAACGTCAGGCAAAACTAAATTAGGCGAATGGGGAAATTACCGTTTTTGCTTTACTTTTACCAACGTTTATATTTGGATTTTAAGTTTATAAAAGAGTCTCATAAATGATGTTTACAGTGTGATGCAATAGTAAATATTTTAATAATCCTTAAAGTCAACTTTAATGGTTTATTTAGGATACCTAGTATATTTTTTTTATTTAAAAATGAGTTTTGAACTGTTTATGATCTTGGAAACCTGTATCTTTGCAGTTAGTTTTTGTAACACATTTCTTATATCTAATTGTTTTTTTCAGGCCATGCTGTTTTGGAATTTTCCGTGGAGCCCTCCGATACGGTTGTGGAAGCCGGCCAATCGGCAGTTCTGGATTGCGTGGTCAGAGCATCACATCACCAACAGAGCGTGCTCATCCAGTGGCTGGATCAGGATGGGTCAAAGTTGACATTTTTGAGTGATTTGTATAGGTAAGTACATAAAACTATTGGAATAATTATTTATTAATGGTATTATAATCCCATAAAAAGAAATTAATAAAAATAACTAAGAAATGGAAACTTTGACACCCTGTATCTCGCAAACGATCAACTTTCATACTTTTGATAAATTGAGTTAGATCGTTGTATTTTGGTTTACGCAATTTTTGGCAGAATTTTGTAAAAACCTTTTTAAAACATCCCGTATATGTGGTATAGTAACGGAAATTTAAAAATATATATTTTGCCGTCTGGGCGGACCTGCTGGCATTCCCATGTCACGCACTGACATTTAAAAAATCAAATTTTATGACAGCAGTTTTCACAGGGGACGTGATTAAATAAGTATTTGAAACTAAAAATTGTTTGTCCAAAAACTTACATCTTACCGCTGGTTTTCGTCGTTTACGTAGATAAATAGAACTGGCTAAGAGTGTTTGGCATACTTACCTGGCGTAGGGGTTTACCGTGATCATGAAGGCGGTACCTCCAGGGTGAGGCCTCTCCATTGCACTTAGGTTGGGCTGACCTCTGCGAGTATCCCTAATGTGGATACCTCGAACGCGTAATTTTTGGTAGTCGGGACTAGCGTACGCGCGGTCCCGGATAAAATAATTTAAATATAATTTAAATTTACTGGAAAAGGGTTTTTACTTAACTTCAAGAAATGTAAGAGTGTAAAGTGGGTAAAGAAAAATTTCCTATAAAATAATAATCAAAATAAAGGTTTTTTAGACAAAGATGAAAGTCAGCAATTTTCATAAAAGTCATAAAAATAAGCTTTGTCGTGGTAAATGATTTCTACGAGAATACGCGTGAGTTCTAAGATTTTTTAAATTTTGAGTATTAATTTAACTGGCACACATTTGTGGAAACAACGAAATGGTAGAAATATATACACTTTGTACTAACTCGATTCGTTAAATTTAGTTTAGGTGTGTTGAACACTAGCAGGTAGAGATTAGACAGGAAACTCTTAGACTCTGATAAAACTTGCAACATAGGTTAACGAGTCAGTCTTGAAATATTTTAACACGGTCAATCAGCTGATAAAAATGGGTATACCGGTTGAGTTAAATAACATAACCCATAGCAAAGTTGGGTCGTATTCGAATACTCAGTATTCTGAATAGTATTCAGAATACATTTTGCCGGTATTCGAATACATTTGTGTGTTTGGTATTCGGTATTCGGCAGAATACTTTTTTGGTTAGTATTCGGGATTCTGTACTAATACTTTTGAAGTATTTAACGAATACTTTTAGGGGGCGTCCATAAATTACGTGAGACATTTTAGGGGGGAGGGGTCGAGCAAAATCTTACCAAATCTCACGAGGGGGAAGGGGGCGGTCTGTGAAAATCTCACGTAATTTTTGTGTAGGTAGAAAAGAAAACAAAAATTTTGGGACAGGCCTTCCCCCAGGAAAATGTGATGTGTGTATTCTTGCTTTCTTGCTTTTTGGATGGATGACCTTTTTTTTTTTGCTCTTCTATATTTTTTGAAAACAAAATCAATTTCGGTTCAAGAAATTGAGAGTTTTGTATTCCCATCATAAATCTCACGTGAGATTAGATAGGGGGAGGGGTTAAAGAAAATCTCACCTAATCTCACCAATGGGGGAGGGGGTCCAAAATATGGAAAAAACATCTCACGTAATTTATGGACGCCCCCTTTTGAGTATTCGAATACCGGAATATGATAGCAGTATTCGAATACGAAAATACCAAAAGGGAACAAAGGGGACAAAAAGTAGGGAAAATGAAGTGAGAACCTTTTTTTAATTTTTCTAGTATTCGAATCTTTTTTTTCCAGTATTCGAATACCGATTTTAGGTGTTCCTGAATACCGAGTATTCGAATACTTTTTTCTTTTAAGTATTCAAATATTCGATATTCGAATACTTTCTTTTCTGGTATTCGTATTCGTATTCAAATACCGATTTTCAGTGTTCGACCGAACTCTGACATATAGGCAATGTGAGGAAAAGAGACAATCTAACCAAATACCGGCATGTAAACATGCGTGACTAATAATGCTTGTTTTGTTATTTTAATACTGGTTGATATACCAAAACCTGCTTATGCAGTATAGTTTTAATAAGGCGACAAATATTAAGAAAATTATACACATTTTTGTTTTTTGCCTTTGCTAGAAACCATAACTTTCAAAACAAGGCATTCAGTTTTAAAAATAATATTAGGCATTGATTTAACATCCTTAATACCACAAAGAATGAAAAACAGTCAGTGTTCCCAGTAATTTTATTTAAAGCAGCCAAACGTAATTTCTTGGTTATTTATACTTGAACTGCCGACGCAACAAAACCGACTTTGTTCATTTTTATTCATTGCAGAATTTTTAACGAAATCCATGACGACAAGCACTAAAACATTTAACACAAATTGTAGTCTGATTTTGTATTATTTTTAATTGCATTTATCCAAAAAATCATATAAATATTTAAAAGAATCAATACTTGCTGCAACAACATCAAGCAAAATATGTCATAGTGCCTTAAAAGGGTTCAAAAAGTATTTGATTCTATTCTATTCTATTGTTTTTTCTTGGTTTTGGTCCCTTCAGGTCCAATCCACCAGCTCTCCCCCTTCCGGACTATGCTTTCCAGGGCTTCGTCGGCGGAAAATCTGGATAATCGAGCTTTTAGCTCCCAGAAATTCAAAAAGAAAACAAATCAACTTAACATCAAGAAATCGTCTGGGCTGGATGGCATACCAGCAATCGTTTTAAAAAATGTGCTCCAGAACTTGCACCAATCTTAACTCGGCTCTTTCGAATTTCTTACAACACAGGTATCTTTCCGGAAAGCTGGAAAGCTGCACGTGTTCAACCTATTCCCAAGAAAGGATCTAAATCTCTTCCATCTAACTATAGACCAATTTCAATTCTCTCAGTTCTTTGTAAAGTAATGGAAAAACTAATTAATTCACAAATTCTTAAGTACTTAGAAAAACACAAAATTTTGCATGACAGGCAGTATGGATTTCGCCACAAAAGATCTACAGCAGATCTTCTTTCCTTCGTATCGCACTGCTGGAATAAGTCTCTTGAGTTTCTAGGTGAGTCCCAGATCGTTGCTCTTGATATATCCAAAGCTTTTGACCAAGTCTGGCATGCCGCACTTCTTAATAAACTTCCCTCCTATGGTTTTTCAACTAAACTCTGTACTTGGCTCTCTAGTTATCTATCTGATCGTCGTATATCAGTTATTGTGGACGGCCATTCTTCAAGCTTTCACCAAGTAAATGCTGGAGTCCCTCAGGGCTCAGTTCTGGCACCAACATTGTTTCTTCTTCACATCAACGACCTTCTCTCGTCCACAACTAATTCCATTCATAGTTTCGCCGACGATAGTACCCTTCACTCCAGTTTTCAGGTTCCTAAACCCATTACTAAACCTGACTTGGAAAACAAACGCAGAGCGATGCAGATATCTCTTTCGCAGGATCTTAATTTAATATTGGATTGGGGCGCTAAAAATCTCGTCCATTTTAATGCATCCAAAACACAATCATGTTCCTTGTCGCGAAAAGAGTCATCAAATACTCATCCTCTACTTATGAGCGGCCAAGTTTTACAGAGCAAAGACACCTTTAATCTTGTTGGCGTCACATTTGAAAGTAACCTTAACTGGCATAAACACATTGTATCTATAGCCACGGCAGCTTCAAAAAAGCTTGGATTTCTCTTTCGAGCCAAAAAATATTTTTCCCCTTCTAATTTATACACTTTGTATGTGTCCCAAATCCGACCTCCCTTGGAGTATTGTTCTCATATCTGGGGCATGGCGTCCCCCACAACCCTAAGCATTCTTGATTCTATTCAAAGAAGAGCTGTTCGTCTTATTAATGATCCTTCACTTACAGAAAGGCTTCCCTCTCTTGCTTCTGCTCTGAAGAGTTGTCCAGTATTGTTCCTCCACTTACGGTTCCCAACAGAGAAACCCGTGGTTCCGCGCGTATGCATCCCTATACGGTCCAACTGGACAGGCCCCGAACTTCCCACTTTGTTCGTTCTTTTATCCCTAGAGTTTCTAGGTTGTGGAACCTGCTGCCCGCGGAGGTCTTTCCTTCTCCCCCAAATCTTCAAGTATTTAAGTCCCGTGTCAATAAACTCCCTCTTACATCGCTTAAGACACCCACGGTACGTTAGTATTTAGGCTTTTAGCCTTCGTGGTTTGTCCAAAGATAAAAAAAAAAAAAAATCGGTGCAATGCATAAATTGTCGGCTGTCACACCAAGAGCTGCTATTGGTGTTACGTATAACCTTCACTCTCACTTCTGACAGTTCCCATGGCACGCCCATCCGTTTCCCGCCATTTGAGAAATACCTCGTGTTCACCACCAAACAAGATACCATCAGCTTATAGAAATCTTCGCTCACAGCGCTTAGCTCCAAGAAGAAAGATGCCGTCAATTTAGCGTGAATCTTTCCTTGATCCACGAAGGTAAAAACGTCCGTACGGTACCTCCAACCGCCACCCCGGGAAGAACTTTGTAGTCCTCTACTCACGTCCGCACTGTCCGGAGGTTAAACAAAGAATCAAATATTTGATTGAGACGCTTAAGCCGAATCGCTAATAATAAAGTAGTATCACATTGCTGTGTATGCCCTTTATCCTTCTCTATGCAAGTTTTTGGGGTGACACCGTATAAGTGTTTTTTACATCGTTTTGTGACAGTTTCTTAACAACTATTTTCTTAGTAGTTCTTTACCTTTCCAAAAGGTCTTCTTGTAAATCGACCCTTATAATTAAAAGATGCCTTTCAAAAGATAATATATAATAACTTGCACCTGGCCACAATCTGACATAGATTAGGTTTCTTGATGTACCGTTTTAGTTTACACCCTTCATTACTGAAAAACATGTTATGATTTTTATCTTTGACGTTACATCATTGGTATCAGGTTTATTCACATTTTACTCAGCGTGCTTTTTTAGTTTCAAAATATCTAATGGTACTTCACGTCTTCTCTCAGACGACTTAGTAGAGTTACCAAGGACTAACTATTTTGTTTTGTAATACTAAAATCCTGCATTCGAATACGAATCTTGAATAGCGCCGTATTTGAATACCAGAATTCCGTATTCATGGATACTTCTTAAAGACCCAGAAGAAAAAGTCTTCACCACAAAAATCAACAACCCCACAAAATCGTCTCATCCTTGTCACTAGGAAAACAGCTGTACCTTAGTACCAGACTTCAATATTTGGTGTATTCCTTTTATGCTTTAGAACCGCCCAGAACGACACCGTAAGTATTCCTTTTATAGTGGAGTTGTTCTGCAGAACCGTTCTATTACCTCTCCCTTTGCCTCTCATGCACCATCATCGAAGGAGGTGCATGAAGTGTTCTGACACTAATGACATATGCCAAAAGGCAAATAGTAAAAATACTTGGATTATATTTAATAAATATCTATAATAATTTACTGTGGTTAAATAATTAACCCGAAAAAATTTATATAAACCACGGATGACTAAAACATAAACCAAACAAAGAACAACAAATCTGTCAAATCTTATAAATGTCATGTCAACGGGCAAATCCCACTGTTTTTGGTGTTCCTTTTAAAACTGTTTTGATCGGTTCTGAAGAACGGTTCTAAAAGCTAAAGGAATACACCAATTCATGAATACTTTTTGAAGCCCAGTCACTTACACTTGTCTCTCTTTTTATTTATTAAAAACTGTTTGTAAATATTTTGCGATTTTAAATGACGATTTAAATACAGCCGCGTGGACTCCGTGTACTGTAGTATTCTTACAAATCGACTATAAGCTTTGTTCGCGGGTCTAGTAATGAACCGATTCTGAACCAGAACCGAACTGGTTAAGAATTGTTTTTACGCGCATGTCTAGTTATTTATTAGTTCGCAATTTTTATTTACCGCGAACGATTTTCTATACAGCTGAGGATGTATTCTAACCTAGCCTTTTGGTTAGGACTTTTCATGGTTAAATTGGATACTATACAAAAAGAAAAATAAATTTAAACAAAAAGGTAAATTGTTATACTTTCGAAAGCTACTCGAGGTCTCTCGGCGGAAGACGAGGAATTCCCCTGCCTCCTCTCGTTTTTAACATAAGTACCTATGTGTATTTAACTAAAGATAAAATTCAAACAACAAGAAATGGTAAAATCTTGTAATATTGTCTATATTTTTAATTAAATCTTTATTTATTTTATTGCATACATACATTCATACGGAATACAATTAAAAATACTTTGTTTTTATACGGTCAGAATCACAAAAATATAAAAAAAATTCAACAGGTATATTAACGCGCATTAAAAAGTGGCAGAAACAAATAAACTGTAATACAACGGTTCATTTCTGTACCACAAAAACAGAAAACAGCTGACCATATCGACAATGCGCATGAAATTCGAACTGAACTTTTAGTTCCAACAAAAATCCCAGGACTGCTAATCAGGTTACGAACCGGTAACGATTCCATTGTAACCCGCGAACACAGAACTGTTACTAAAAATTCAGGATTTTACTAACCGCGAACGCTGCTTTTTTCACTGCGCATGCGAATAGTCCCAGAACCGGTTCAGAATCGCACTCTCGAACAAAGCTATATTCTACCTCACTCGCACTCTGTGTTCAATAAAACACGCTTGAAATTGATCAAATTGGTCGCCTACCAGCGAGGTCTCCGAACGTGTCGAATTCAACCAAAATATTTAAAAATCGTACATAACTCTAAAATAAATTAAGGTGTTTGTTAGTTTGCTATGATTTATATATTTATTTGGTTGTATTTGTGTTATTAGAATGCAAAAATGTATTTAAGTTGTTTTTACAATGATAGAAAAATATAATTTTAGTTCTAGCCATGTGATCCATTGATTTTTGCAAAGATTCACAATTTTTAAAGCTAATTCGGTATTGAATTTTTTAGTTTAGATAAATTGGTCACATATTTTTGCTTTACTGATTTAAATTTGATTTGATAGAAGGTTGATAGAAGGAGGTAGTATCCGATAGTCATAATAACTGCCAACGCCATATAGTGCGAAATTGACTCAAGAGTAATAAAAGTGGATTAAAAACCTAACCCTTTTTTGTTCCGTGTTAAAAACAATAATTAAAAAGTTGCTTAATAATGATATCTGATATTCCGTAAATCTAATTCGCAATAGCTGTATGTGTGTCCTTTTTTATCTTGCACAGTTAAACAGAGAAGTATTAGTACACATGTAGACATTTTACGAACATTTCCGATGTTTAGTCTATTGTGACACAGAGTACCAAAAAGTGCAATTATCGACTTCTCGAGTAGAAATCTACGATAGAAAGCTAGGTGTATAGAATTCTATGGAGCACCGCTGTAGGTCCTGAACATCGAAAAAATTACGGAAAAATTGACCCAAAAAGTCATTTTATTTTTTTAATCATGGTATTCTGCGAATTGTTTTTTTTACTTTTTTAAGGTTCACTGATAAATTATGACATTAATATCCACAAACAATTTTAGTTTTTGATTTTCAAAATTCACTATAACCGATGCTAGAGTGCCCGCCGATTAGGAAGTCCCTCTCCGACGTTAGTAGAAGAATTTAGCTTACAGCTGCAATTTTGAATAATTAAAATGAAAAAAATCTTATATTATTTTAGTATTTAAGTAAACTACAGAACAATTTTTAAGAACATACAGGGCCATCCAAATTTACGGCCGTATTCACCAATCTCTGACAAATATTTATTAGACGGATAGCCTGTTTTTTAAGAAGGCTATCAGTGTGATAAATATTTAAAAAGTTTTGAGTGGCTGTGTGCACGTTCCAAGAGTAGAAAGGAAAGATCAAGTTTGTATATACGTGCAAAATTTTTATTTATTTGAAGCTATGGCAAAGCAAGTGAATGTAGCAGAGTGCATAATTCTATTTATTTAAAAAAAAATTAAATATTAAATTTATTTATGGTAAAAGAATATGTTTAATAACTAGTAGTAAAGTTAAAATTCTTTTGAGAACGTTATTAAGACTTTTTCTTTTGTTATATAGGATAAAACTTTTAAAATATTTAAAAATTTGTTTTTTATATAAAATTGTTTTTAAACAATATAAATATTTGTCAGAGCTTGGTGAATACGGCCGTAAGTGTCCGTCACTAGTAACTTCGTTGTTACGTAAAATACGAAATAGTTTAAATTAGCAAACTCTTGAAAATAAAAGATTAGAAAAAAATTGACGGATGTTTGAGGTATACAACATAACCTTTTTTTTAAATGAAACACCCTGTATATTTCATCACCATTGATGAGATCTTTTAAAATCCTTTAAAAAAGTCCACACGTGATATATCTTATTTTTAATAGTTTCGGAAATATAGCCATCCTCGGAAGTTTGATAGAAAAATAGCCTTTTTATATGAAACTCCCCGTATATTGTACTATCGTCGCGTCATTATAAAGGTATTTTAAAGAGCAATAATAAAATATTACATTTGTTATGTTTATCTTTTATAATTTTGGAAATTTAAAGTCATTTAAATCTAAAAATAAAAAATTTTTTTCCTTTTTATCTATTAGTCTAAGAAAATATACCCTCATCTGTTAATTAAATGAAAAATATTTTCTAAACAGATTTTAATGTAGTGAATGCAAGTAAACAACATCTGCCAGCATAGGTCTGCTACAATTAGTAATAATTAATTAATTAATAGTTAATTTATTTATTATTGTTACCTTTGCATGTTAATTGCATAAACCAATGATCAGCGCTGAAATAGCTTAGTTAGTTAGGTAGCAGCCCGATTTTATTCAATTAAATATGGTATACATAATTTTGCTAATAGACAAAGAAATAAAAAATAGAAAAAAAAATGTTACCCAGTGCGGAATACGAACCCAGAGTGTCGACAGAGAGTTAAGTTGAGAGCAGCATTTAGCAGTGCATGCCTTATCGACACTCTGCTAAATGCTGCTACCTAACCAACTAGGCTATTTCACCTATGATCATTGGTTTATGCAATTAACATGTAAAGGTAACAATTTTAAATAAATTGACTGATTAATTAATTTAATATTATTAATTTTAGCAGACCTATGCTGGCAGATGTTGTTCAAAAAAATAATATATATATATATACAGTCAAACTTCGATAACTCGAACCGCGACTTGACAAAAAAATAATTCGACTTATCAAGACTTCGATTTATCAAATAAAACCCATAATAATATTATGGATATGGATATGATAATACATAATACATATATGTACTTATAGATCAAAAATGTATAACAAAATATATGTAAAGTTTTTTACAAAAGTACTAAAAATACACGTGTTTCATATTTTTTTATATAAAATACATATACATATGTATTAGAAATGTATGTATGTATTTGTTATTATTCCGGTTTTTTAAAATAGGCAGTTATTTGTGATTGACGTGACGATTTTTTATTTTGGTTTTCAAAAACACTTCGATGTTATTTAAACTACTGTACAACGAATCGGTTGTATTTTCATTGCTTTTTAGGTACGAACGCAAAATACTTAATGAATTTGTGACCATCTCATTTGAAGGCGGTTGTTGTACCTCATCCTCTAAATCACCATCATTCATATCATTTTCGCTGTTTTCTTCATAACTAAGCTGCAAAGATTCTGTTTCTGATCCACATAACTGTATGATATCATCATCTGTAGGAAATTCTGAAGTAATAATGTCATCATCCACGTGCAAGAAGTCGTTAAAAGTAACATCTGGTATGGTTTTAAAATTTGTCCACGCATCGTATTCTATTTCAAATTGTGTTCAAAGTGTTTCTTCTTCATTATTTCCTCTCAAACGTTCTCTTAAAAAAAATAAAGGAATTTCATCTTCTTCTTCCCATTCGGAGAACATACCACTTTCCACTTCTTTTATTAATTTATATTTTTCGTCAATTGATAACGTCTTTAAAGTACGTTTTAGTGACATCTTGTTAACAATAAAAAACCACAGTATAGTTGTGAAACCTCTCAACGCAGAAACGGAACTGCCTCCGACACTAAAAAGCCCATATAAACATCCGTATTTAGGGTATTCCCTGAAAAATTCGACTTATCGAGGGCGTTGCCAAATATTTAGTTCGAGTTATCAAGATAGTCGAGTTATAGAAGTTCGAGTTATCAAGTAAAAATTACACATAATATTTACTACTGGCGCTGTTGCCAACCAATTTAATTCGAGTTATCGAAAATTCGAGATATCGAAGTTCGACTTATAGAAGTTCGACTGTATATATATATATATATATATATATATATATATATATATATATATATATATATATATATATATATATATATATATATATATATATATATATATATATATTAAACCATAAACCAATAATTATTTATTTATTTTTCTTGGGTATAGGTTTTTTGTTAATAATTAAAACTACTTCATTACATAGCCAGCGTAGTGAGCTTTTTAAAAATATATATTGCGTTCAGGCAACAACCTACAAACAATTACAAAAATTACTATTTTTTATCACAAATTAAAATAATACATAACAACACATTTAAAAAATGTTTCTGTAAAATTAGTGTTATGTAAAGTTTTTTAAATGTGTTGTTATGTATTATTTTAATTTGTGATAAAAAAATAGTAATTTTTGTAATTGT